>WEIU01019892.1:0-67326 GCA_013389925.1 Aegithalos caudatus | reverse complement strand
CCGCGCGGGGATGGCAGCGGGGGTCCGGCGGGGACGGGCCCCGCAGCGCTCTCCCACGGCCCGGCACCGAGCGCCGCTGACTGGGGAAGGAATAGAAAGCACGCACCCACCCGGGACTTAAAAGTAACGAGTTGTATTTCCACGGTAAAAGAAAAAAAAAACAAAACCAAACCAAACAAAACAACACAAAGCAGAACAAACCCCAAAAAGCAAAACTTTAAAAAGTCAAAAAGAAACAATATTAATAATAGTTTAGAGTTGGCTGCTTGGAATCAAAGTGCTGTGCACGCTGCCTTTGACCCCCGCGATGGGCAGCAGGCTGGGGACTTGGAAGGATCCTAATGTTAATGGTTAAAGTTGAATTTCGGCATCTTTCCCGATGGAACTAGATTGTGGCACAGTCCTGTAAAATCGAAAGCATGCAAGTAGTCTGAAAGTTTTGCTAGGGGAGCTAATTTTATCACTGTGATAATAGCTATTAGCTGTCCTTAAGTCTAAAGGACTTTCTTTCCTGGCGCTCCTGAAGTATTTGCGCTGTTCCTTCTGTACCGCTAAGTAAAGTGCAGTTGACACAGTAATTTGAAATAGATTATCTGTTTTTGTCTCCTTGTTTCCTTGAATTTGGTTAGGTAGATACTGTATTAGTGAAATTCAGGAGTGCAGAAGACTTGTCAGTAGCTGTAGACACATGGCTTTTTGTTATACTTCCTGATGTAAATGTTTCATCTTGTATTAACATTTCAATCAACAGTGGAGGTATGGCAAAGGGTTATTTTAAGCTTTTCTGCAATTTCAGATGAAATTAGGTCCTAGAATGAATTTTGATAGCTCTGTGTGACCAATGGGATGGTGTGTATGTATTGAATCAACTGAAGTAAGCAGTGCACTGAACTTCTGATGTCTTGTCTGTTGCTCCTAGGTTGATAATAACAGGCTTGCAATAAATCACTCAATGGTGAATCCTCTTAGGCGATTAACCCATCACTTGGCATTAAGCTGATCAAACTGTATTCCCTTAGGGTTATAATTAATTTTAATGAATTAGAGTATTTTGAAGTAAACTATTTACATTTGAGTTCCGAATCTGGTATATCTAGAGATAAAAATACCTATCTGTGAGATACATTCTCACCTAATGCTGTAAAGTGAAGTCATTGGGTAAGCCATGACTGTCAATTAAAGGCACAAAACTGTGTAGGGATGAGCTGCTTATTAACAGGAGATACAAACTTTAGTATCAGTTGTACAATTGGAGGTCTTCTGTAGCAACTGTGAAGAGGCTCCAGTTTAGAAGTGTCTGGCATGTGCTGGATAAATTATTCCATTAAAATCAAGACTTCCTAAAATGTAATTTGAAGCTGTTAATTATATTATGAAGCTATTCTCATAATTAACTGTTCTTTGTGTGTTAAGTTGACTGCAGATTTACAGTTCCTCATCAGTGCCACCAGAAAACACAAGTATGCAGTGGAAGTTGAGCTCCTTGCAGTTTTGTTGCCTTAGATAAACTTCCAGCTGCACATGGGTGGCCTTTCTATCAATTCAGTTCTGCTGGCATTGTCCCCAGCTCCACGCTGTTGCCTGTCACTAGCAACCACACAAAAGGTGATGGAGATGGCTGCTGGCCTGCACCATACCATGCATGGGTGGTGATCAGGAGGCTGCTCTTGGGAGATTCTTGAGCTGGGCTGATGCCTGTGCATGATTGTGGCAGGGTAGTGTGAAGCACTCTACACCTGGGCAGCACCTCTTCTGCTTTTGGAGAGCTGGCAGAGCTGACCCAGTGCTCCCATTATCCTCAGGTGAATGTGTCCCCACTGTTTGGGAAGGTTGTAGCAGTATTTTTGCAATAGGCTGAATGCAGCAACCACTTTTCTGCAGGAAAAAAATAATGCTGCTTCCTTCCTTCCCCAAAGTAGCTTTTATTTATTGGCTAGTTGGGTTTTTTTTTTTTAATGGCAGTTGTGCAGCCACAGTCTTCTTGATTGTACTGTGGCCTTGAATCACAGACTTGGTGAGGTTGGTGGGCACCTTGGAGACCATCTAGTCCAACCCCCTGCTCAGAGCAGGGACAGCTGCAGCAGGCTGCTTAATGCTGTGTCCCACTGAGTTTTGAATATGTCCAAGGATGGAGATTGGTTAACCCCTATAGGCAACCTGTGTCAGCGCCTAGTCACCCCCACAGTAAATGTTTCTTCATATGTGCATCATGGTTGTTCTAGGCTTGAGACCATCCATGCCTGTGAGCACATGCAAGTGTGGCAGAAGCAGCTCATGGTGTGTTGGTGGTGGTGGTGATTCTGCAGTCTGTCAGGGCTGACAGAGTGAAAATTGTTTTTATCTCTGACATATCTGTGATTAAATACATACAAGGAGATTTGGAAGGACTGCTCTGACAGAGGCATTTGACGTAGCAAAGCCAGCCCTGAGCCAGCTACTGTCATGATCACGTGCCTCAGTACAGAAAGAGGGAGTTGCTCCATTGCAGCTCCCCTGGTTTTAATGTGGCACTGTAAGGTGCCTCCAGATGTGACACTGGAAGTTTAGTGTTCTTTATTCTGATCAGTTATAATGAAAATAATTAATTATGGCTAATCTGGGCTTTTGTGCTGTTTTGCATTCTTCTCAGAAGATTAATTTTCAGGTTACAGTGAGAGCAGAGTGGAAGACAGGGCAGTAGATTAAGATGTTTCCAGGTCAGGAGAAAAGACTGCTCCCATGAGACAGCTACTGGAGAAGCTTGTTTTGATGGATCTCTGCAGGGGCTCTCATTTCTGACACTCTTCAGGCTGCCATTTCCTTTGGAGAAAGTCTGTTTCCTAACATTAGTACTGCTTGGTTGAGAGCTGACAGTGCCATGGAAATGGCTGTTTCATGTTTCACCTTGTCCATGCTGCTGCAGTGCTGGTCCTTGTGCTGCATGCAGCAGAGCGAGATCTTCAGCTGCACTTGAGCCCTGGTTTTAGTCACACAAGTGGACTGACTGCCATGTAAGCACTGGTGCAATGGAGGAGCTCTCCTGGCCACCACTGCTCAGCAGTGGGCTTAGCATTCTCTCCAAGTTCCCAACCAATCTCCCTTTTCTGCCTTTAGTCTTGGTGAAACGGGTGCTGGGACAAAGCTGAGAGCAAGCTCTATGGAGCTAATAGGGAAAGGCGTGTCCAAACAATGATAAAAACATCCATAAATTTTTCCATAAGGACAGTGCTGATTCCACTAGTCCTACTTGAGCTGAGAGTGGGTGGCAACTGGGGATGCACTGGTGGGAGGCCAGGAAGTTCCTGCCCCTGGGTAAGTGCTGTATAAAGAGTGGTCCTGTATGTGGCCAGGCAACGACAGCTCTGCTGTATTGTCCTCATGGCTTCCTTGCATCACCTCTCCTGTTTTTACATTATATTTGGGAGTGCCTTCTGACACATGCAATTAGAAGCCCAAAGCCAAGGGAATATAATTGCTTCCAACTAATCTGACCAATTTTTCTGTTTTCATTAAAAATGTGATTTACTGAGATGGAGATGTACAGGGCACATAAACCAAGAGCAGATAAAAAGAATGACCTGGGCTTTTGGTATGTGGTTGAAGAGAAGTCGTATGACTGAGTCTGAATCACTGGTAGCACTTCACCTGGGTGTGCATTTACTAATGAAGTAAGGCAGGGTTGGGCAGCTGCCTTCTGCAGCAGGTCGTGTCTAGGGCTGCCATGTCTTTGATGCTGAGACACTGTTCCCTGAGGCCATCTGACACCCTTGTCCTCAAGCACTTGACAATACCAGGACCACAATAAACCCTGGCAAGTCTTAATTCAGGAGGGAGATATGGTCACTCTGATTCCAAAAATATGGCCAGAAGGGGAGACCCAAATGATTTCTATTGAGGTTTGCTTGCCCCTGTCAGGCTATAGTGGGGTGTAGGAGTCTGAAGAAGACAAGTGCAATGCTCCCTTTTCCTCCTGTTGGAGCAAGATGTCTTGTCAGGAAGAGGTTTAAGATCTGATGTGGCTGAGGGTGCACCAGAGAGGGGGTCATGAGAGCTTGGGCAGGAGGGTGGCCTTCCAGCTTGTGGCAAGAAGTGCTTGCTGGGGATGTGGGGGAGTGGTTGGCATGGGGTCACCTGTCCCAGCAGTGGGGGGTTATAACTCAATGCACAGAAAAATGCATGGGCACTTCTGGGGACAAGGGCACAGGCCTGGTGACTCCTTGCTTCCAGAGGAATATCTTTATACCTGTTGTCCTTTCTGCCAACTTCCCCTTTCCCTCTGGCCACTTCTACAGCATCATGACATGGGGTGCTGGAGGTGGGAGAGGACGACAGGATAGGAAGCATTCACCAGCTGTGTTGGTGAATGCAGTTTCTGAACTTCCCTGAGCAGTCAGTCCTGGCTCATCTCCAGGAACTTTGCTCCTGGAGCCAGCTGTTGAGTGTCATCATACGCAAGTGTGTTCATGGACTGTCATCCCAAGCTGCACAGTTTTTGCTTCTGAGAGTTTGTATCCCTGCAGGGCTACTGCAGTGTTTCATTGCAACTTGTCTGCTTGGTGTTTATAATCCTGGATATCACTAGCTTGTATAATGCCTGAGGTTATGCTGGATGTATATTCTGTCAGTTGCCCTGATTATGTATAGCAAGGTAGCTCAGCTGCTTCAGGCAGCTAAGACTATTGTTCTAAAATGTCAAAAACCTTCTTTAGGGATAGGCTTAGGAATATTGTTCTTTTTATAGAACTAGACTAAACAAAGGAAGATTCAACAACCTCTACACAAGAATAAATTGACTTACTTCATCAGTGTTTGAAAGTTGCATAGTACACCCTTCCCAGAATTTCCGCTGACTTTCCCATCATAAACACTTAACACCTTAGCACCTTGCAAGATGAAGAGAAGAATTTGGGCATAGGCTATGACCTGAATGGAAGAGCAACCTGTGGCTTTAGTGAGTAGTTGAAGGTGTGAAGTACTGCTGCAATGTAATATTTGTGGGAAGATAAACTTTTTATTTCTTTTGGTTGTGACTGGCTGGAATTATTCTTGTTGATTTAGTACATCAGAAAAGTATGTGGCAGTAACCCTTCAAGAGTCTTTATATAGCAGTGTCTTCGACAATGTGTCAGTAAAATATAGGACAAGTGAAAACATTATCAGTATGTAATTACTACCATTATGCTGTTGTAATCTGAGGTGAGTTATAGTAAAGAAATAGGTGAATGTATTCTTCATAAAGAGTATGAGTAGTGCAAAAAACTAGTCCATTTTTACCCTCTGGCATGTATGGTTATAGGATGAAAAAACTGACTGTTTAATCTTTGTTTATCTCTGACATAGCCTCTTCCAGAAGGAGGAGCTTGAATAAAATTTCTAAATTGAAAGAGGAAAGTACAGTGTACATGTTCAAAAGCACTTCAGCTTTTCTACTTCTACTATACTCTGTTCAGCTCAGAGCTCACTTTTAACCACTTCGATATCTCAAAATATCTCAAATATTTTTTTTTTAGGAACCCTCTTGACATTTTTTCATTTTATTTTAAATTTCCAACGTGGGCAAAAAAGCATTGTAAACCTTAATATTATATTAGCTCTTAGCTTAGGTGTTTGTATGTGCTGGTAGGAACTATCCCTTTTCACCTCTGATTTGCCAAGTTATCAAGCATCTGAAAACCTGTACCTATGGGTTCCAATGAGAATTGTAGTTCTGCTTTTATACCTGTGCTCTGGTGTCTCAGTGACATCAGTGCAGTTCTGGTGCAAGGTGCTGAGGCCTGGGTGCAGACAGCAGGTGCTGTGGGACCCAGCAGCTTGGGAATCTTGGATGGAGATGAGTCAGCCTCACAGCAGCAAAAAAGTTCCCTTTTTTTGGCTTGGCTTGCCTTACAGTCCCATAATAAGAAGGATGTGTCCAAATGAAATGAGGGAAGCCAAAGAAGAGCTGGAAAAGGATAGGTTCCCTTCTTGATTTTTTTTTTTTTAATGCTACCTTCATATCTAAAAGAACGCTGTTCTCACACATGTTCTGAAATAAATGGTGTTAAGCTTTCCCATGAATGCGCCAACTTAATTTATAAAATTTGTAATTTTGTTTTTAGCAAAGTTATTCAGCTACTTTTATGGAATTTCTTGTAAGCTAAAGAGGTTTTTTTGTGTGTGGATTCAAGAGAATCAATAATCATACTTTGTTCCCCTCCTTTCCTATGCTTTTTTTCTCTCTGTGTGCATCCGCTGCCTTCACCTTTACTGCTGCTGGCAGACAGCCTTTTTCTCGCAGGGTCTGAGGAAGGGTGTGCTTCTTCAACAGAACAATGTGAAGGACAAAATACAAAGTACTGTCAAGTGTGTGGAGTAAACAAATTGCAAAGTAATAATTAAAGTTCTTTCATCTTTTTGTGGCTTTCATCTGCTTGTCGCAGTGACAGAGAGACCACATTTTGACATGCAGGCAGAGAGGGAAGCCACAGAAGAAATTATCAGAGTTATAAAATAAATCCAACAGTTAGTTTAGTACATTGGTAGGAAAAACTACAATATTTTAATTAAAAATCAAGTGAGTTTGGTAATTTGGCTTTAGAAGAGATATGGTCTTCTACAGAAGACTGAAGCATGATACAAACTACATTATCTTGTCTGTAGATAATGTATACCCTATTAAAGAACATTTCAAATGCTACAGCTGGGAAATAGAAAGGTTTTAGGTAAAGTCTGTCACCCCTGTGGAGATCCTTGCTCAACTGTTAAAATAGGAGCAGAAGAGATGTGCTGAGTAGCTCCAATTTGCAAACTCTGGGCTTCATCTCTGAATTGAGATAAGATGAAAGGCACAAATCAGGTTTAGATGTTGAACTTTCTTGAAAGGTGCCAGAAGTCTGGTGGTGTTCCCTAACATTGCTAGAAAAAAATTACTTGAGGCAAGTAACACCCTTCTCTACCGGTGTCCAGCAGTGTCCAGCCTTGTCTCTGCCCGTGTGTGTCTCAGCTGCTGTGGGATTTATAATCTCTGTGGCAACATGGGAGGTCTGAGATTTCAGCCTTTCTTCCAGTCAAGATGCCCTCTCTGTATGTCTTCTGTACATGTGGATGTGGTCTTAACGCTGGGGAATAAGTGTGGTAGAGCATTTCTAAATGGTTTAGTGGGAGAATTAGTTCTAATTCATCATAGTCAATAATCAATGCCATTTTTCCATGAGTATTCTTCCTATAGATAATTCACATTGGAAATTTGTAATGGAGTATGTAATCTTTCATGCAAATGATCACTGACATAGTGGAAAATAAATTGTTTTATTAGCTGGTTCTCTTTTAGTAGATGATTTATGGTGTTCTTAGTTTAGTATACAGAAATCAGAATAAGAAAGGCTCTTTATTTTTTCTCTTTGTCATGACAAATGTTTCAGTTGTAGCTAAGGGATAGAACAAATTAGCCCCTTTTCACTGGATAGCTATGTGCTGACTAGATATTGTAAGTCTTTTGGTCTTATTAGTCCAGTTGTTTATCTAGTGGAAGAAAACTTGTTTTCTAGTCTACTGAAGACTTCTGTTGAAATATTTGTTAATCTAAAAACATTGAAACAAATCCTAAGATTGTAATGAAACCCAAATAAGGCTGAAAAATTACACTGGTATGGACTGATGGGGCTGTAAAGAATTAGAACAAAAGTTTAAAGAGAAATTAGTGCATTATTAGTTTGTATTCGTAGTGCACATATTAAGGGAAAAATCAGCTACATGAGGGTAGATTCAAGCATTCCAGGAATTTTCATATTGTACTTGAAGCTTGTCCCTTTTATGGCAATGGTAAGTCAGTTATCTGCTAGCAGAATAAAAAAAAAGGATGAGTTGTGGCTGCCATAAAGCCAAGAGACATGTGCAAGCACTAATTGTGGCCAAAACTCAGAAGACTTTTAGCTGTAAATACAGATATGTTTTTAGCAGTTGGTTAGAGTAGGCAAGGAAGATGAAAGCTACATAGATGCTTGTAATGTAACAGCTTTACTTGAGAAAGTGATGACTAACTTTTTATTTAAACTTTTTTTCTTTTTTTACCTGAAGTGTATTGACTGAAGTGTATCTTTGTTAAGAACAGCTGCATGTTTTGGAGTTGACATGGACACTTTTAGAGGAAAGCAGGGAATAGCAAGAAGCATAAATGAAAGTGAGAAGAAAAGAAAGTAAAAAGCTTAACATTATCCTAGGAAATCTATGTTTTCATTTTTTTTTTTTTTTTTTTTTTTTTTTTTTTTTTTTTTTAATGGCACAGTGATTCTGAGGAGTCAAGGATGTATGACAGTGATTCTGAGGAGTCAGGGCTGCACAATGCATCTCCAGGGGCCAGAGTAGAAAGCAGGGCAAGAAAAAAGGTCAGGAAAAAGGGGAAGAACTAAGTGCTAGAGCCCTGCACTTAGTTTTGCTTAGCTAGACAACAGCTGTGGGAGCTGGCTCTTGGTCCTGGCTGCAGCCACCAGTTGTGGGGACCCTCCAGCTGGCAGTCCCAGCCTGGAAGGGGCTGTTCTGTGATTGTTACTGGTAAATATCAGCTGGGAGAAGACTTAGACATGGATTCTGGTGCTGTTAATTCTTACGCAATGTAATCCTACTGTCTGTGACTTTCTATTGCTATTTTAAAACTTACTTCCCAGTATGGACCTTGGTGATCCAGCAAATGTTGTACCAGTGCCTAAAGTCATTGGGTCAAATAATGTCTCGACTCACGCCCTTGAGAATGCCAAAATAATAGTTCAAATCATGCTGAAAAGTAGACCCACCTTTCTGGGAACATGCCTTTGAAAATGTGCTCTGATTCACACTAGTAGGACAAACAGTGGATGCTGATTTCTGATGCCTTTTCCAGGAATTATGTGCTTGGTTGGGACAGAGCTTATGATTTTAGATGGACTGGATGTGTCATAAGCATGGAAAAGCTTTAAATGGCACCCTGAGATGTGCAGGCAGGCAACTGCTAACCTTGTGGTGATTGTAGGTCAGTGCCCTCTGTCCTGCCAGGTGCAGACTCATTTCCTCAAAGCTGCTAATATTTTCAGCTTCCATTTAATTGATTTTTTAGAGTAGTCAAAGAGGCTATGAGTGTGGAAAGGTTTTTTTCTGGAGTATCAAGGAGACCAAACAAGATGATGGTGACTGGACAAAGCTAAAAAACTGCATAGGCCAAAAATTAGAAAGATTGTTTTGTGAGAATTCTTCTGTGTGCTGTTGTTATAAGAATCACGTTTTCCTTTTGTGCCTTCAAATAAAATTTTTAAAGGAGCAAGCCTAGGAAATGATTGCTTTATACCTATTTATGTTCCCACAACCTTTGCAAAGGTAATATACACACTAAAATGTACACCTACATTTGGTGTTTGTTCTAAATGCCTTCCTTGCATTCAAAAAAATTTTTTTCTCACTGATAGCACAGGAACTGCTGATGCTAGAATTGATTTGGCAATGTGAAAACCAGAGGAGAAGGTCTGTTTGGTTCCCTAGATACACTACTTTGGATGCTACCAGGCCTGCAGAAAATGCAACAGCTCAAAACAGAAGTAGGATATTATCAAGATTAACTGATCCTGTGTTAAGGCCTGAGATAGCATTTACATGGTCCCTGTGTAGTGGGCACATTATGGTTTTGGTCCAGAGTTTAGCATTATGGTTTTGGTCCAGATTAACTATTCTGTGCACAACTTTAGTTATTCACCCAATATAAGACACATCTGTGCATTGACAGACATGCACATCTGGACTTCATTTCAGCGGAAGAGTTTTTATATTTGTTCAATGTTAATATATCAATATCCTTTATTTTAATAGTATTGTGTTGGTTACAATTAAATAGAAACAATTAAACTTGCAAAATAGAACAGCATGCAGAATTTAATGCAATGCCAAAACAGTCTGTGTAGTGAGTATCTTTTGCTGAGCTCAGGTTTATTTTAGCTGGACTGTTATACTGTAGCACATGGTTCACAAGCACTTCTTTGTTTTTTGTAAATCCCCATTCAACATCATAGATTAAAGTCTGAACATCTCATGGCCAAAATGTGAAAACTTCTGTGTTTCCCTCCCTGGGCCCTCTCAGATGTGTGCCATGATTGGAAGGGTATTGGGCAATTACATGGGATGGATTTGCACATGGCACAGTGTGGGTCTGTATTGTCCAAGGGAAATTGTGAAATTGATTGATGTGGGAGGCTGCACATGTGATTATGTCATGCTGGGTGTTGTTTTGGTTAATACCCCTACTTTCCTGATAAATGTGGTTCAGCTGTCTAGAAAAATATTTCATAATTCTGAACCCAGAGATCTATAAATCATATAAATCAGTCTTGAAAACAGAATGAGATTTTTTTGCAAAGTTGCACATATTATTGTACAAGGTACTGCTGAAAATAATTGAATGTTGTGATATGCTTAAAACATGAGCCTCTTACATGAGCTATTATACCTGAGGACAACTGACGAATTTCTGTTATATTAGGTAAAATGTAAAGCTTTTGTTCAAGACCACTCATTAAAACAGAATTTGTAAGTTTGCATGTAAAGTAATCTGTTTCTTGTGACTATGCTGTTTGCTGTGTTTGAAAGTATAAAGTGCAGAATTCCTGTGCTTAGATTTATAGTACTAGATGGAACCTGTATTTTTTAAATCTGAGTCACACCGTGCTAAAGGCAAAGTTACGATGTACATTCATAATTAACCTATCTCATAGTTGTCACTGATGATGCATAGTGATTTGTGTGTTTCCCTAAGTACCAACTGTTATTATCCTGATAGCCCAGTATCAAGTGATAATAATTGATAGGAATTAGTCATTTGACTAATTGGTGCTGATGCTTCAATAGCTGACTGACAGCAGGAATTATTTAGTAAACCATTAAGTGTAAAACTGGGTCTGTTTTTGGAGAAGCTATCAGCTTCTTTAGACTGGTTATTTTCCTGCCTTCATTGGGGAAGATGGAAAAGGGGTGGGACTGTAATAGAGTCAAGGCATTTTGCATGTTATGATGAAGTGCTGAGGTATCAGCTGGGTGAAGAAATAATTTCTTAAGTGTATTGTCTGGTTAAGGCCAACAGCTACACTTTGATGTTCCCCTGTGCCTTCCTGTGTGTGCTGTGCTCCTTGGGGAACAGATGGTGTTTCAGCCTGCTCTTTACACCTCGTTTACTGTGGTGTATGGAAAAGATATGCCAGCTCTTCTTTCCTGGCTGGTGCTTCCTACACATTAAGCCTTGAAGATGAATCAACACAATTTTCCTTTTACCTGCATTTGAAGCTGCCAAGGCTTGGCTGTGCAGGAGCAGCAGAGCCCACTGCTCATCATCCCGTGGGAGGGGCAGAGGAGTGCATATCAGCTGGTGGCTGTACCTCCCAAGTCAGACCCTTCATCTCTTCCTGTGAGCTCAAGGGTGTCCAGTGAGAGTCCATCATTGCCTGTCCTGCTGGGACTGGAGAGATTTGCTCTCCAGTAGAGCCTGAAGCTGCTCCATCCCTTCCTGAAGTTGCCTTTGAAGCTGACTTCTCCAGCTGACTGCACCAGGGAGCCACAGCAATGCCTAAAAGCCCCTTCAAAGCCTACAGGCCATGAGAAAAGGGAGGGAAGAAGCTGTAAAAAAGCAGAAAATGCCCGTAAGATCTCTGTGTCTTTTCTTACTCTTAAGGTTTTTCAACAATTTATTTATGGCATGAGAAATTACTTTTGTCACTAAGGATTTATTACATGCAGAGAAGCAGATTAGTGGTCTTGATCAGCAGAGTAAAAATGAGTTTCATCAGCTTGGTTGTCTGAAGATGGTTTTATCTTGACAGGCCTACAGATGGAAAATAGAGGCTGTTCAGATGTTCTTTGCCTTATTTCCTCCCTTATAACCAGCCTTACCCTGTTCCCCAAACTGAAAGTCCAAAATGTCATGTCTGTAATTACTTCATTTCTTCATGCTTTGTTCATTGTTGGGGCTTAGTGATGATGAGCCTATCATCACTTTATAAAGACTCAGTCAATTAAAATATAGCACATGAAAATATATGCTATTATCTAATGTTGGGAAGCCATTAAAAGCTTCTGGATGTGTTGACAGGTGAGAAACTACTTAGGTGTTGTGATCAAGGTAAATTACCAAGGGAAAAGTGTTTCCTCAGGGTCCCGGCTGAGTCATCAAAGAGATTTTTTTTTTAATAATAAAGACATTAACAGAGACATCCTCTAGAACATTATCAGTAGAGTACAAGACAACCTTTTCTGTATAGTTTGGCTTGATTTTTCCCACTGTTAAGTGAAGGTACCTTCAAAAGTGGTGGATGTATTTCTCAGTACCCTAGGTTTTTCTCCTTGTTGTAACTCTTTACCATTGCCAAGGAGACAGATTACTTAGTGGTCTTTTAGTCCAGAAGTGATTGCAGGAAAGAGAAACTAAGAATGTAAGGTTGATTGAAACCCCAAACTTTTGTAGCTGTGCCAAGCAGATTTATTATTTCTGTTTTTTAAGACAGTTGGTACAGATCACATGTGAAATGCAGGAATGGGCTTTTTTTTTTTTGAGGGAAGAAAAAAAAGCAATCCAAAAGGAGTAAAAAAATACATATTATGTATTTTTGTCTTAGAAGAGGCAGTAAAATAATTCCTAGGGTAATGAAAATGTATTACCACTGCACTTATATTTATCAGATTTTTTTTTTCTGAAATTATAAATAGTTTGAATAAACAACTTCATTTTGGAACCTGCAGTATTAGCCAAACACAATTCCTGTACACTGCAATCTGTACTATTCTCAGTCCTGTGCAAAGTATGTTGCTGTGTATTGGCATATTTGTTTCTTGACTAAGTTTTTTTTACCAGAAGCATCTCCTTTATGTTTATTCCAGAGTGAAGTACCTATGCACATACTTGTTTCTGAAATCTTAATTTCTGTTTAGATGTTACTAATACTAATACTGGCACTCTACCTTTTTCAGCATTTTCTTTTTCTTTGTTCTAGACATGTGCCGTTGGTGCTATTCACAGAAGTATGTGCCAGTAGAACTCCCTCAGTATTGCATGTAATATTCAAAAGTATTTTATCATTCATTCATGCAAACATATCTAGCAGGGCTCACTCATTATAGGACTAAGAAATGCATTATGCATAATGGTGATAAAACCTCATTTTGATAAGCAGTTATCTGTCGCAGATACTATTTTTTTCCTTTTCCCCTCATTCCGTTTTATTTTTCTTCAGGAAAAGTGTGATACCTTCCTGCCCACTCTCCCAACGCCTTTAAAACCTGTGGAGAGCTCTCACATCTAAGTGAGAAGGACCATGGATCTTGAGAGATAATAAAAGAAGAATTGGAGTTCCAACGAATGTGTTTTCCCTTGCCAATAAAATTATCAGAGCCTGTATTCTGATTCAGTGGTAAAAATAAAGTGTTGGGTTTTTTTTTTATTTCTTTCAGGTTAAATTATGAACTTGCCTGCTATGCAGTCTAAGGTTTTATTTTCCATTTCACTTTGTTCACTGACATGTTCACGAGACCTTTTTAGATATGAAGATATGGACATTGCATCCTGTCCAGAGCTGGGGTGTGTTTCAGAAGCAGGTCTCCAGCAGTGCCTCTAGACATACACCATGTGCCACAAACCCCTCGAGGGCTGTCACTTTTTGTCTGAAGGTTCCAGTGCAATTGTTGTGTCTCCAGTGGTTCCCCTCCCGCTGCACATCCACCTGCTCTCTCAGGCAGAATTGCAAAGAGTTTCAGGTCCTGCAGCCTGAAGGGATGAATCTGGCATATTTGTAAGGAGCTTGGCCCAGTACCAACTTGGTACCATCCTTTTCCCTTTTCCCTTTTCCCTTTTCCCTTTTCCCTTTTCCCTTTTCCCTTTTCCCTTTTCCCTTTTTTTCCCTTTTCCCTTTTCCCTTTTCTCTTTTCCCTTTCTTTCTCCTTTGGTGCATGGAAGGAACTCTCCTCCCTATGCAGCTCCAGCTGCTCCATGTCTTTAATTCCAGAACACTGTTTCAACTGCTTATCTCATTCCTGTCCTAGGATGAGGTGAGCTTGGAGCTGATCTGGTGGGCTGAGGGAAATGTTGTAGGCAGTATCCAGTGCAGCTGTGAATGAATGTGGCTGAATTCACATGTGGGAGCAGAAATCCAGTCCCTATTTTGCCACAGGCTGCTTTGGCAGCCATAAGGCAGTATTTTTAGCTTCCCTGTGTCTCCCTTTCCTAAAAGTAAAGTAAGGAGAACAAAACCTCCTGATATTCAAAGTAAGATAGAAGTTGTGTGATATTCTGTGATAGGGATTGTACAAAGCTTGAAAGTGTGTAATAAAAACGAATTTGAGGAAGACTGAAGATTAATGTCTCAGTACCATCAGCTTTAGGAATAAAAGGAGTTCACACACTTAAAAGTTGGCAGCACTCTGGCCCTCATGACCTAACATGTAACTTGGGTTGCCAAGCTTTTTCCTGTGTTGGCCCTTGCTGCTCTCATTTTAGGTGTTTCTGCAGTAACCACAGAGACAAAAACTTTAAATACAGAGGCTAAATATCAGAATGGGAAAAAAGACAAATGATCAAGGGGAATTTTGTGGTGGGTTCAGCATAGTGTACCAGATTAACCTGGGATTTCCACCCCAAGTGTTTTTGGCTATGTCTCTCTGATCCTCTTGGAGCACAAAGTAATTACAGTATATTTAAAAGCATATTTTCTAAATTGTTTCTGCTTAGGACCCCAAGATAAAAAAAATCTTATTTTTTCTAAGAGAACAAGAAAATATTCTCAGAATTATTTAGATGAGTAAAGGTAGAGGAGTAAAATAAAAGTAGTAAGACAGAAAAGCTTTAAATCTGTGTACCTTATGATGCCCACCAGTTTTTATGAGGTAAAAACAGTCAAGATCTCCATATAAATTTATTTTAATGATTAAAAATAGTCTTTTGGAAATGGAAATTTTAACTTTTAAATTCTTCTTTCCAGTTTAACATGAAATTCCTGTCCAGTGAAAGAAGGGGAAATGAAGTAAATGAATAAAGGAAAGGCTTGCCAAACAACGATAAGCTTTGGATTGTTGTAAATAACTATAAAAAGTTTAGTGTCATTATAGGAGAATATGTTACCTGTTCACCTCCCCTTCACTGCTAATTGAAATTAGAGGGGAAAGATTTTATTCTTTACAGTTGAATTTACAGCATTGAACATGACAGAGAATCCAGGCTGTTCTCAGCTGGATAACAAACAGTAGAGCTATTCTTTTGGTCTGAAAACCCTGACCTCGTAGGGAAAAGTGATCCAACTGCTTCCAAAATAGGCACATCTGTATACTGTAGTACTTTGTCTCTCAGGGATACTTGATGTGTGCTCCACCAGTTGGAAGAACGGGTGAGGTAAATGTAGAGTTCCAGAATAAAAGGCATGAAACTACACCTAATCCCAAAAATTTTAGGCATCCCTGGGTGTTTTTTACTTAGAAAAGTTTGTGTCGGTCTATTTTAGGAAGTACACCAGACAGCTTCTGTTCTTCATTCTCCTCACTACTTGTAGTTTTGTTGAAAACTTAAATTCTTTACCTGTCGTAAATACACTTAAAATATTAAATCACTCTATTGCATCATTATGAACCTAATTTTTTCTGTATTCATGTGCCGAAATACAGAAATTGAGATGGAAATACAAAGCAAGCACCCAATCAGTTGACTCCACTCTCATTTTGTGTTGGAAATGTAATGTTTTTGAGATATCCAGAAAAAACATTGAAATATAAATGTGGTTATAGAGTGAGGGATGGATGTGACTTGACTTTTGTAAGCACTGTTTTTTACTTGTAGACAGTTTTCCATGTGGAGTTGAATAGGAGAGCTCCCAGCCACTGTCAGCTCCTTGCCCCAGTAGCATGAGGTAGCAGTGAAGTATTGCAGGACCCATTGGTGGGGAAAAAGATCTGCTGCCTTTCCCTGAAGAGTAAGTAATAAGAACAAGCAGCCTTCTGAGCAAGCCTTTGTGCTGCCATTGCAGTAGGATTAGGAGAATAGTTAACCACACCAGCAAGGTATTGGCAGTGACGGTTTTTGGTCTCTGTTGTGTTTTGTGATTAATTTAACAGGGTTGGGCAGGATAGGGAGGCAGGTTGGACTGACTTGCTGGCTGATGCTAAAGTGGCAGTGTCGCACAGGGCTGCCAAAAGAGACATTTCCACTCCTTTTTCTCATGTGCGTCAGCGTCAGTGATGGTTTTGCTGTGAGCTGTAGCCCGTTTCATCCCGGCTGGTTCCCGGTGTTGGCTCCTGGAAGGGCGGGCTGCATGACGGCCCTGCTGGCACCGGGAGGGAGCGGGACCGGGGCCAGACCGCAGCTGTTAACACGGCACGGACCGGGCTGCGCTGCACAGGCTGTGCTAACCACAGCTCCAAGGTGTGGTTTCACCTCCGAGCTGCGCTGACCTAGAGCAGGGGCGGACCTGGTCACAGCCAGCTATCGGCTGGATTCGGCAAGCTGCAGCCTTGCTTTCTCTCCAGCCTGTTTTGTATGGAGGGGCAGTGGCCATTCAATGCGCGATGTATAGTCAAATGCACTTCCTTCTCACCACTGGCCATGTGATGACATATTAATATGTCTTCCTGCAGAGAAAATGCTTAAGGAATATTCTGTTTTCATAGTTAAGCTCTATGCAACCTAAATATGGGCCCCTTTTGCATCATTCTAGTCTTTAATTGCTTGATGGATTTCACAGGATCACATCTTATTCAATACATGGAACAGAATGTGCTTGCTGAAGGGAAGATGCAGGAATTTTTTGCCTTAATCTTCACTTTCTGGACTTGTTTCTTAAGATCTAACAATCAAGTTGTACTTTGAAAGCAGAATAAATGCATTCAGCTTCCATGAGCTTCCTATGCCGTTTATCACAGTAATACCTGAATGTTTTGTGAAAGCACGTGCTGAATTTTATACGCATACTCCCCAGAAGAAAGGAGGCACTGAGGGTAATCAGTGCTGCACTCAGTTTTTTTCATCCCGTTCTGCCTGTGCAAGCCAGAGTGGTGCTTTAACTTTTCCTAAAGATTTAATAGCTATTTGCTGACTCTTTGGGACAGGAAGCCTGGAGAGAGTAATGTCAAAAGTACTACTAATTAGCATTCAGTAGCATTTCATAGTCTGCTTTTAACACAGTAACTTCAGCTGAAACCAGGACTTTGAGATCTTTGGTTTGAGAGAAGATCCAACACTAAACACGTAGAAAAAATGGGGAACGTGTAATTAGTGACTGCCTGTGAAAAGCGTGGAAATGATTTGTGCAGTGTCTTCAGTTGATTTCAAGGGAGAGGCAGGGAATGGATCCCATTCTCCATGACACCAGCCAACTGCCTTAACCAGGAAATATCTTTCCAGCTGTCTGTCTCAGCTCTCTGTGTATCCTCACTACAGCAGCAACCAAGCAGTGGACATGCTGGCAGTCTGCTTTAGGACTGTAGAGTGCTGAGATTTCACATTGCCCATATTAAATGGGTCTGAGTAGGGCTGGTGTTGGCCAGGGATAGCCATGCTCTCTCACAGCTCATACCTATTTTCAGGGAGGATAGATATTTTCTACCAGAGTTTGTTGCAATGGCTTGCCAGGTAGGAGAAGTGCAAGGCAGATGGGGTGATGTGACCTTGGCCAGGCCAGGCTGGTGTGGAGGGCTTGGGTTGCCTCAGAGCAATAGTAATTTAATGACTGCAGCCTGTCAGGTGAGCAAAAGAGCTGCTTGAGAAGAAAGAAACCTTCTGCCCAGTGCAGGCTTGTATGGAGCTTTCACAGAACACCCTTAATTTACATTTCCTAACTTGCTTTAGCTTGGAAGGAGAAGATTGTAGATTTAAAACCTCCAAAATAATTCAAAGAACAAAGTAAAATTTTGATTAAGAATAAAGTAATTATTTTTCCATTTTGACTCTTTCCAGAAAGACATTTTTTTCCCCAGTTCTAAGGTTATGAAGTGTAGCTACATCACAGAGATTGTGATGAGAGGTACCAGTTCCCTGCTGTTTTCAGTTATTCCATCACTTTCTCAGGGCAGGAGGAAGGTGTGGTGTTGAAAATCCTTTATGAAAGTTACTTACTGAAAGCAGTGATGAAATGGAAATTCATTTTTCTGTGTCTCATCCAGACTAATGTTTGGTCCAGCAAAGAGACTGCACTTTTGCTTCTTCCTTCTCATTTTCACAGGCCAGTGTCTTTCACCTGACTGTATTGGTTACTTTCCACTTACATTATCTGTTTCTCTTATCTGTCATCTTTTTTCCTCCTTGTTCTTGTACCTTAATAGTCCAGCCCCCATGTATTTGACTGCTATTTCAGTCTTACCAATCTTTCTTCACATGAAACCATTTGACCTTACATACATAGGCAGGCCTACAAGCTTTTTCTGTATTAAGCAGGAAAATAGTAGGCAGCAAAATACAGGTTTTGATGTTAGCATTGTGTATATTTGAGTATTTTGCCCTTTTCAACTACTGATGAGCAGGAGTTCCCAGTTTACAGCTGCTTAATCTGTTTGATTACAAATGCTTAGTCTGTGCTCCTCATTTGGTGTTCTTTCCTTTCTGTTGAACTATTGCCAGATATAATTCATATGTCTGAAAACATGGAAGAGTTCATGGAACAACTGTCTTTTTCCCTGGAAATAATTCAGTGGGCTTTTGCTATGGCGGGGTTCTGTGTTGTGTTTATCTCTGTCTCCTTCTATGCTTAAAATTACCGTGAGAAAATAAAAAGATCAGATGCTGCAGGACTGCCTTGCAAACCTGCTTTCTATGTCACGAATATGGAGCTTTTAAAACTAGCTAAAAGCTGTGTTGAAACAACTAGAGAGTGATAAAATCTATGAATTCAGACGAAGCAATGGCGAAACAGCAATACGGTTATTTTTAGGCCTTATGTAGACAGATGCAGGCTTTTGCAACCTGCTTTGAATTAGCTCTGGTAGTAGCAAATTGTATATTACTGTTAACTGTGTAAAACTTGAAGTTTTTCTAAGCGTGTTTCTCCTTAGAGAGTATCTTTCAGAATATCAGTGTTGGCACTGTGACAGGGCATGTCCTCCTACACATGGTGCCTTCTAGGCACTGTTGGTAGCAGGTAGCCTCAGGCATCTACTGATGGCAATTAACACCTTGAAAGTAATCATAAACCTGGTGTGCATTATACATGTAGTAACCACACAGTGTATTGGGAAATTGTTCTGATTATTTGTTTAAAGTGATAATTTATTTAAAAAAAGGTCTTAGGTTGTCCATAAAGATCACGATATGCCTCTTCTGAATAAAGTGATTTGACGCTGTGAAGCTGGATAAGCAGTGTGATGTAATTTTATATAGCCTTTAGAACAAAAAGAAATGTGTAGTTTTCAGTCTGCTAATAAGCTGAGCAGAAGCACAGTAGAAGGGAAAAATTAGGAAGGTTGAGTGTAAATTCGCAGCAGGTGTTTTATAGCTTGCACATTCAATAATTTCAAAGCTTAAAATAACTAAAAAGCTACCTATTATTACAGTGAGCTTTAGTTTAGATCTTGAACATTGGGTTAGGGCTGTGCTAAGACTTAGAAAGGAAGAAGGAGGCTATTAGCAACCTGACAGCCAGGAGTTCCTGCTCCACTGGAGTTCTATGTACTGATTTTGATAGTTGGGATCAGTAAATACTGATGAATAGTTGCAGGTAGGTATCAGGGCATAAACATAGTCTAAGAATCACTAAATGTTTAAGGAATTATGGGATTGGCTGCTTTGGTTACTGTTGGTATTTGAACAAGAATTGCTTTCCTTTTATTCAAAGTGAACAAATACTAGGATTACATCATGTCTTTTAAACATTTATGGGTGTTATGACTTCCATAATGCATAAAACTGCAAGAAAAATAAGTTGTACTTCTTGAACAGTAAGATTTCAAATTCTCACTGTTGGTATTTCATTGCTGTTTAGGACCAGGTCTTTTGCTTTTAATACAAATGATCAATTGTTTTACATTTTCAAAGGAATAATAATGACATTGTGTTGCATTCTAGATAGTTCGGAGTTTAGGAATGCGACTTTTATTTTAAGGTTGCATGGGATCTCCCAAAGGCATTTCACTTTTGACCTTTAGATGAAATAAATGGATGTTCCCTCTTTGTAAAATGGACAGAGCCTGCTGGTGGAGTGCAAAGGCATTTCTTATTTAGCACAAAGTCAAGCTTTATGTGAGGAATTAGATATACAGATTAAGCAACAGTACTAAAATGAAGTAATGCCAATATAATGCCAATCTTGTTTTCACCCTAAGTAAGTTTACATTCTTAGACTCAGACTGCTAATGTACATCTGTGTTATTAGTTCTGCCTGTGGCTTCTTTGCTTCTAATTTTCCATTCACAATTTCATAGCAAGAGATGCCTGTGCATGTATGTGTGTACTGAGGGTCAGGCTTTATTTCTACCAAGGTCTGGGGTATCTGTACCTTGAGGCAGTACTTATATTTGTTAGCAGATATGTCTAATTTTCACCATAGAACTGTTTTGATTGTAGATGGTGAGAAATAGGTAGATACCTACATTAAGACTTCTGCGGTACCTAAATCTTAAACTTTTGTCTTCCTTTTATTATGGTGTTTCTAGCACGGTAATTCTTTCAGCTGTTCTTCAGGGCACTGTATGTGCAATGGTTTTGTGTGGTATTAATTTTTAAAGTAAAATTTATGTGCTATAAATGGATTTTATATGTTAGAGAAAGAATAATAAAAAAATTACCATGCATTGGAAGCAGAAGATGAAGAGATTCATTATGATGCTCAGGAATCTGTAAAAATCCATTCATGGCTGTGAACCAGGTTTTTTTGAGGTGCAGACCCGATCAGAAAGAGCAGGCTCTGGACTTGCCAAGTGGTTTGTCCAGCTTTCCAGCAGTGGGATATGGCCTTGAGGGGTGACCATGGTTTCTGTTGTCAGTCCTGCCCACCCCACAAGAACTGTACGTGGATGAGAAGGCCTGGTGATCATTTGTCCTGGCTGGGGATGTGACCAGGCCTGTTCAGTTTTGGTTGAACAATGCCACAAAGAGGAAGCACAAACATTGTTTCCAGTTATTTACTCTACATACAAAGTGGGCCAAAGTGACATTGAAATATCTACTTCAATTTTCAGGTACCTGGTTTAGATGAACTAACAAGGATGACAAAATTGTCAGTACCCTTCCTCTCTCTCACCTCACTTCTGCTGGACCTGTAGAGTTGAGGGAAAAGTAAAGCAAAAATATTGTACAGATAAAGTATTACTCACTCACCCATAAACTGTTACTTTGAATCCCAAGTAGTATTGTATGCGGTAAAATATATCCCAAGGGAAGAGTGTGGCATCTCAGTGCTACAGTGCCATGCATTTGCTTTTTCAGGAAAGTTATAAATGAGGTTCAGCATTAAAATGGATTATTGTTCAGTTAAATTTTTTCTACATATTTAGGTCAAAATCTGAATCTTGCACAGGCCCCATTTCACTGAGATGGAGGACATTTGGTCCTGAAAGGCATTTCACACAAACAAGAACTTTTGAAGAGCAAGCGCTTCTAAAACTGTTTCGAGAGGCCTGAGCTTTGAATAACCCCTGTTAAGTGCAAATGATTTCTTTGTTTCACTGAACCTTCTCACCTCTGTATTTTGAGCCCTATTTTGTATTTAGATGAAAGAATTGCAGAGAAAGTTAAAACTTCCAGGCGCAATAGTGCCTGCAGAGCTGCTTTTGTAGGTGAGAGATGGCTCCTGCAGATGAGGAGAGAAAGGATGCCTTTGTGTAGGCTCCTGCTTTGCTGCTTTCCTCTGACTATTTGTTTTGTGGATACACTCTTGAGCTTTAATGAGCTTTCTATACCACTTGCTATGAGTGCTGGGCTCTGCTGTTGTGAAGAGACTGGATTCTTAGCTGTCTGCCTTTGATTGTTCAAAGGCAGAAACAAGGGAGGGAGAGATATTTCACTTCCCAGTACCCTTCTCAGCAATTAAAGTGATAGATGGAGAGAGCATCCAGCCTGGCCACTGCTTATGCCAAGCACATTGGACTAGGCACCAATACCACTTAGTGCTGGTAAGGACAAAGAAAAAGGAGTGTTTGTCATTGATTTGATTCATCCTGTGGGCTTGAACTAACACACCTGTCTGATAGGCAGGGATATTTTGGTTTTGAAAAGCTGTGGAAATGCTTTCATAGCTGTGCAGGTTTTCTTTCTGGTTTTCTTTCTGGGAGAGTGGAAGGGTGAGTATAGTTGTACAATAAAAATTCTCAATAACCCATTTTGAGCTATAGACATGTGAATTTTGGGAAGGTTTTTTACCTTAAAGAAGTATGAGTGTGTTAGAATAAACAGGTGGAAAATTGGAAGTGAAAGCATTGGTAGAGCTTCCTGTTCCCTCCATGGCACAGGGACTGGGGGACCAAACCATGTCTGCCTAAGGGTGACGGTGGGAAGCAGTGTGAATCAGATGCACCCAAAATACAGTTTCCTGTTTTATAGAAGCAGCGAATTCAGCGATTCCCCTCTCTGTGTTGGCTGCAGAAAAAAAACATTCTTGCGTTCTTCCGAGTATTTAACCCGTCATCCAGTTACAGTTGTGAAAAATACAAAAAGATTGGAGTCCATAAAAGGAGATAATTTGAAGCTAATAGGGGCAGCTCTGTGTCACACAGAAATGGAACGCAAGCTGTCATGCCTTTCACTCTTGTGTTCTGCTCTATTAAATTAATCTGCCAATTTAATTCATGTCTGTACTAAACAAAACTTTACATGACATAACAGAAATTAGCTTGTGTTTCTGCCTTGTTGCCTCGGCTCTCTCATAATACTGTAACTTTCTGCCTGCCTGAGGACAGCAGGGTGAGCCTCAGTGTGGGCTGAAAGGCAGGAGATTGAATACTTGAAGCTAAAAGGTTGGCCAAAATGTCCACCCTGCCTCTGTTGTGCTCCCTGATACAGATTAACCTAAATTGGTAAATATACAACTTGATTTATGAAGCACAAAATTGCTTCAGCAAACGAAAGCTACCTAAGCCTGTAGATGTAGGATATTTCATTGCCTTTTTTTTTTTTTTTTTCCCAGTTAATAAGTTAGTACAGTAGTTACTGAATTGGTGCAATAAATTAGATTCTATACATTTGAGTGTGCTTGATGAGCCAGGAGCATCAAAGTCAGGTGAGGCTGATGATGGTTGCTCCTAAAGTTTAAGGCAAATAGATTTTACAGCAGGGAACTGCATGTGAGAAAAAATTCACCTTAAATCACTGGAAATGAAGATTAGAGACCAAGCAGCTGTGCCCAGCTGGCTGATGGCCATGGCAATGAAGCTCTTTTGGAAGTCTGGATGCCCTTGGTGCTGTGCTTTCCCTCCCCTCCATTGCTTTAGCTATAGGTAGGTGGGAGACATGGGGCTCTTGGTTGCCCAGGATAAACCCATTTCTGTTTGGAGTGACTGCCATGTTTCTGACCTCAAAGAAAGTGGGGGATAGAAGTAAGCCTCTTTTCTGTCCTTTTGTTCCCTGAGAGAGGACCCTGGAGCTGCTGTGGGGATGAGGGTGACAGCATGGACACAAGGGAGGTCAGGAAAGGTGACTGAGATGATTGAGGGTCAAGTGAAGACATAACATATGGGAGCCCTAATGTTTGCAACCATGTTATGCTGACCAAATGTGACTAATGCTTGGAAGACTAATGGTCAGATACCACCAATGATCTGTTAATTGAAGGTGGCTTTTGTCTTAATCTCCTGTATTGCAACATGTTGGAGATATGCGTCAGTAGATGTTTACTCTTGAAGATTACTGATGTTCTTCCAGACTGCCTTGTGTATGTTCTGTTTTGAAAACTCGAGTACAATTGTTCCACTGTGAATTTTAGAAACATATGTTCAGGGATATATATCTTTCATATTCCATTTGTGCAGCTGCAGACAAAAACTTGGTACTATCTCTTACTTGAGAGAAAAAAATAAAGGACGTGCTGTACCCATGGATGAGTCATGATTCATTTATGTTCTATGAGAAATTTTAAATGCTATTGCATGACCTTTGTCATCTTTGTGTACAGTGGAAAAAATATGCTAAGCCAGGAATATCAATGAAAGTCTTCCCAATAGCCAAAAACAGGCAAATAAGTTCCCGGTTTTGTTTTGTTTTTGTTCTTCACTAATGGGTCTTTACTGTGGAACAAATGATGATGACTGCCTGAGAATTTATAAGCTAAATCAGCTTTGAGATCATACAGCTTCCTAGACTAAGCATCATTATCTGATCTTATATCAAAGGAATGGGGCTTTTTTGGTGGGTAAACTGAGTCTGGAGCAAACCCATCTGCTTCTGTGTTTTGAATTAAAAGAGTTACTTATTTTATTAATTAGCAGGTGATAATGTAATGGGTAATGTATTTGTTGCAAATGTGCCTGTAGCCATGCCCTGTTCATTTGGTGCAGTACTGAAATGCATGAAAGATGTTAGAAGAAAAATCAGAACATCCCACTTAGACATGAAGTAAAGCTAGAACACCTAGGACAAGGTGCATCTCCTGGGTTCATTCCCTCACGTGCTTCAAGTAATGTTATTACCCAGTGCACTGTGTAATGCAGCAAACATTTCTTATCCACCCCCTTTCTCCCCAGGCATCTGGGATTCTTTTTCATTGAGAGTTAATGTTTGGCTTGGAACTAATCTAACAGCTTACTACAGCTTGCTTTGTGGACCCAAGCATGCCCTGTAATGGATTAGATACATGTCTTTAGAAAAGGAGGGATAATGTGTCTGCTGTCCAGGGATATTTGTGGGGGTGGCAGGGCAATTGAAACGGACAGATGATAAAATGCTCTTTCATTCATGTCAGAATTTTCATAAAGTTTCTTAATGCTGTTTTTTTGTGAGTGCATATTTTCCCAGTCTATGTTCTTGTCTTATAGTTTTTGTTACTTAATATCCTGTTTATTAACCTACATCCTAGAGTGAGCTCTAACATAAGGATATACCAGTTGCATTCTTCATAGGAAAGTGGGAAATTGAAAGTAACTTCTTAAGGCTGAAAAGAGGTATTGTAGGGGTATTGGTCTATTAAGACAAAAAAAGGAGTTTTGGGGACATGGGCCTTTTAAATTTGGTTTTCACCTGCTCAGATGAACTTTTAGAGATTATGAAAATGGTGTGGTATTGTGAATTTTGGTTGGTGATGGTTGTGAATGCTAGTTTTAATAATTTCTGAAAAGTGGAAGAAGCAAAAAGTAGTTGGAAGAATAAAGTCGAAGTAGATTGTCTTCAACAGACTCTGGGATGCTTTGGTAGGATCTTGCTAGAAGCAAGACTAAACAGTTAGTTTTGTACTTTTAAGCAGCATAAACTATACAACCGCAATGGGAAAATCAGAAAGTGTAATCAGAAACTCGTTGAGAGATGCACTGAAGAGATTGAGGGAGTTGGAGCACATTCCACAGAAAATGGCAGTGAGGCCAAATTACTAAAAACCTTTATAAGTACCACAGGCATATAGGTACAAACTTGGAAAGGGATGAATGAAATAAAAGGATCTCAGGACACAATAGATACTCCTTGTGCTTGCAGATGGTAAGAGAAAACCAAAAAGCAAAGAGTTGCACCTTAGAAACTGGAGATGAAAACCTCATGACTGAGGCTTGTACATTCAGGTGGTTAATGCATGCATCATCAGGAGTCTGAGCTATCTTGGGGAGGGAGCAAGCCAGAACCTACTTAAATTAGATGGTTATTTTAAAGTCATTTGACCCCCATGACTCAGACTCATGGCAGCACTCGCAGTCTAGTTTTTTTTTAAGCTGCAGAGCCATTAGACGAAGCAGTGTCTCTCCCCTGCCCCTGCCCACTCCCAGGAGCTTACTCCTACTCCTGAACTCTGCCCCTTCTTGTGCTGCCACAGGAATTCATCCAGTTATGTGGCAAAACAGGGCAGGGAGTTGACTTGGCTCAAATGTTTCGATGTTTTAAGAGTGCTTTGTTATGTTAATTTTTGGAAAACTGCTTTCACCTACCCAGTCCACTGCACACTTGTGCTGCTGGTGGTAGAAGGGCACCAGGGAGAGGTCTACTTTCTAGCTGTGCTTATATCACCTGTTGGTGGACCTACAGCACTGCCTCATGAGTGTAAGCCTGAAGTTCCAGCATATAAGAACTCCCAGGGTGTAGTTGTACGTTATGCCTGATGTGATCGGCTCTATTTTCTTACGCTTAGCACCGTACTCTTTTTACTTCTGCTGTAATTGCCCTACTCCGAGTCAGTTCAAGTTCACTAGCCTCTGAAAAGCAGAATGATTCTTTTAAAAATAATCTTATTTTTAGGGGAATGGGATGGTTCCTTTGTGGTGTTAGTGACTGAGTGAGTTGACTGAGATATCTCCACCTTTGGTGGGTGGGTGGGCTGTAGCAGTCCTATAGTTGTCAGCAGCTATCTTTGAGAAGTTACATGAGGATAGAGAAGCTGTAATAACCCCCTTTAAATGCTGGGAAAGGAATACCTGTTAACTCATTCAGACTACTCAGTTTTTCTCAAATTCCCCAGAAAGATCCCTGGCCGACTAAACAGAATGGAAGCACCCATGTAAATAAACACCCACGCGGCTCATGCTGGCACCAGCTGTATTAAATCTGCTCCCTGGCTCTGTAACACAGTAGCAAGTGGAGAGTGGTGAAGGAGCAGATAACAGTGATTTCAGTAATTATTTTAACATGTCTCATCTACTTTGTGATGTAAATGTCACGTGTAAATGTTGGGTCAAATGGCAGAGGGAGACAGTACCATACAATCCTTCATGGGAGGCTTGTGTATCCTGTCTGGAAAAAAAGGAGGGACATCACTTCTCTGAAATGTGAGAAAAGAAAAAAAACCCAAACAACTTTATCTAACTAAAAAGTTGTTTGTAAGTAGGTAAGAATAAATTCTTTCTGTTCTCCAGGTAAGACAAGAATCATTAAATTTCTAGAAGGATTCAGACTGGTTTTAGGAAAGACCAGACAAGCACTGGGCAGAGGGAGTATAGTTGATCCTCTCTTGAGACAGTAGGCCTAGGAGCTTCTTGAGTTCTGTTTTTCAGATACTATTTTCTAGTACTTTAACTTAAGGAGGAAACATGACTCTTAACTGCTAATATACAACAGCAGAAATTCAATATGTAGACAATGAGCTACAAGATATCTTCAATGAAATTTATTTTGTTTCAGAGGAGCTGAAGGACTGTTAGGCATTATGTGATGTCCTCTAGTTCCCTGAAAGGTTGGCAATTAAACTCAGTTTCTGTGCATCAATATGCACTTGGAAAACTAGTCAAACCTATTCACATGCTATATTCTTACATTTCTTCACTCCTCATCTTCCCCCTCTGTAGGATGCATAAGGGGAAGTACTTTTCAAAAAACCTTTTGTTTGTTTGTTTCAAGAAGGAGGCTATGGGTGATTGCTGTAAGCAAAACAGCTTTGCTTGAATGCACCTCAAACTGCCTGAAAAATAAATGTGCTAAAGGTTTAGAGAATCTTTAGGTCTTTTTTCAGGGGTAGGCACTAGACGAAGAGCCTAATTGCCTGTTCCTCCTGAGCCTTTGTTTACATTTTATGCAAATCTTAGGGAAGAAAAAAAAAAAAAAAAAAAAAGGGAAGAAACATTAGTTAAGCTTTTACTTTATCTGAAGATTGGAAATTTAAAAAATGTGCTTCACAAAGTAAGTCTTCACCTCTGTCCAATGTTACTCTTTCTTGGTAGCCAAATTTATTTTTCTCCAAGATTCTTCATATTGCCTATAACAGTGAATTTTTGATCATCTTTGAGACTGAATGCTCATAGGAATTATGAGGAGTTTTGAAAAACTTCAGGGAATGTGGTTGAACTGAGTGGGGACCTGTTTGGGAGCAGAGAGCAGTGTTTTAGTGTTTCTCAGGGTGAGGGATGTGTGCTGCCAACATGCCAGTCAATGTTGAAGAAAACTCCAGTGCCTCCTGAAAGGCTCTTTCCTCACCCCATTTGCTTGCCCTCCCATGTAGCACAGCTTTTCAGCACTTCTTACATTTTACACAAAACATATGTATTGGGACAGTTTAGCAAGAAGACAGAGCCAGTATATTGTTCCCTTAATTTGGTTTGCATATAGCCTTGGACGTATATACAGCTTACATTAAATTATGTGAACCATGAATTTAGTATTTCAGGGTGAGTTTTTTAAGCATTGTATTTGTTATGAAGATAATGCTTCCCCTAGTGGGAAAAGGAAGACTGCATTGTTACAGTGACACATCTTTGTAATTTGAGATGACATTGCTTTTCAGAGCTTAGACTTTGTGTGTGTAATTATAATAAAACCCCAGATCTTTGGTATTCTAAACTGCAGGCAAACACAGTTCAATAGAGGGATCCAAAGAATTATTTTTTCAGTAGTTTTTATCATTACTTAGAAGACAAAAAGAAAGAGGTATATTCCCCCTGTGCTTAACATCTACAAAAATATGAAATGCTGATTGACGAGTTAGCCAAGATGAGAAGGATTCTTGATAGCAAACAAAAAAAATAAACCATGTGTTAGGATTGTGTGGCAGCCCTACCTAAGTGTCAACACACTCAGACTGGAAGAGCCAGGGATGGCCTGAGACACCTCCCTGTGGTACCCTCTCTTCCTTTAGTCCACAGTCCTGACCCAGTCTCGGTTTACTGCTCATCTGTGGAATATCTGGGCGACTCCTCTTTTTTCTCAGCTCACCTTTTCTCTGATCATCTTCTACTCACCCATCTTCCCTGAATCAAACTCCTTCATATTCTCCAGTTCTCCATATCTGATTCCTGTACCTCTGCTGCCTTATCAACAGGAGACTCTCACAATCCCCTTTCTGAGGCTACCCTTGCTTTATCTACCCTGGGTTACAGTTGATGACATCTTCACTTTTCTCTGGGTACTGTGCTCTACTGCACTCATCCTGGCAGCCTCTTCAGTCCATCCTCTTATCTGGTCCTTTTTGTCACAGAAAAAAACCTCTTTCCTTTTGACTTTTTGCCGTTTCCATACTCCCAGTCTCCCAGTACAGGAAGCCTCCCCAGGGTTCTGCACTTATCCATCAGTCCTTTATGGTTCTGAAGCTATGTGCAAGTGCATCCCCTGTCCTGCTCATCCCGAGGCTCCTTTGCCATGCTGCCCAATGTATGCTGCTTCTGGGAGGTTGCTTTATTTCCCCTGGGATCCTGTTAATCATAGTTCATAGGCTATATTTTTTTTTCCCTGCTGATTTGCATGTCATTTAATGATGTTGATACTTAAAATGAATGAATGTTTAAAATAGCTTTTTTTGTTGTTGTTTTAAAAGTAATTCTCTGGTTAAAGCCAGGTAAATAATGCTAGGCTCAGAGTAGTGCTCTTCCCAGTTGGGGATGTAGCTCATCTCAAACTTGCTGTTCTAAAGAAAGTTGGTTTTTGTCTTAGAAATACTTACTCTCTTAGTAAACCATGTAAAAGAAACTATGGAAACAAGTGTGCTCTGAGTACTGGTTCAGTAAATTGGTGACTATACAAACAGATAATCCATTTGTCTAATGAATGCTGGTGGTGGAAGCTTAAATGATGTGTATCTTTGCAGGAATTAATTGCAATTAAATGTGTGTATTGTGAAGATTCACACAATAAGTAAAATTTTTGCCTTCACTGACATGAATACCCCACTGACCAACTGAACTTCTGGCACTGTTAACAAAGGAAATATAGTGAAGGATTGTTTTTATATTTTTTATTTCTAGACATGTTATTGTAATTCCTTCAGTAATGAAATACAAGAATGCCATGATTTGGGAGTAACTTAAGTATCCCTACTTGATTCTTATGGCCTGGCAATGACTTCACTCCTAGGAGATGCTGTTTCTCATGCAACTCTCCTAGAAGTCAAAGGTTAAAAAGCTATGTAGACAAATGGTGACATTTAAGAAAATTTCACAGTGTCATTTGAACCGGCATAGTTAATACTGTGTCAGAGTTTGCAACATTTCCTGTTTTCGGTGCTTTGTAATTGTAATCTAATCTCTTTTGGTTTGGAGGAGAGATTAAATCATTGCCAGGGACTAATTTTCAAAAACTGAAAGTACGTGAAAAGTCAGCTGCTTTTGCTTGAAAGTGAAAATACAAAGTGGAGTAGGTTTCTATGTTGAAGTGGGAATAGGAGGACAAATATTACAGTAGTCACTGAAAAGCGGGTGTTCAACATACACCTCTCTAATGTTAATTTTTCTGGGTAAAGGCTAAGGCTTTGTAGAAAATTTATTTCTGTAATAATGCATTTTTATAATCCACTTCTATGGTACTGTAAGTATCACTTTGCTAAATCCTGAAAGTACCTTTCAAGAATTCTTAAGCTAGTGACTGTAAAAGGAATTTATTTTTATAGCAGATTTGTTATTATGTGCATTATCCAGGTACTGCATTTGCACTGCTAGAACAGCTCTTGCCACTTCATGTTCATCCAAGTCCAAATCTGGTCGTGCAACACAGTTAGAGAATGTGAATTGGTAGAGTAACACAACAACTAGATATTAATGGTGCTGCATGCCTTTACAAGGTGGAACAAATCTGGTCACATTACCATACAAGTAAGCTATAAAATAAAATAATGTCTCCAGGGACCTGTCACTGATGTGGAAGTTTCCACACAGGACATGGCTGAGGTGCACCACAGATTGCCAAGAGTAGGATTAGGATGTGAGCTGGAAATGTGTCTGTTGTCCCAGGTGTGTGCTTGTCCAGCACTGTGTGCTTATAAAAGAAGCCAACCTAAGGATTCTTCAGCATAGAACAACTTGAGCATTGTTTAGTTTGTCCTTGAGCTTTCCACTGCGAAAGTACCCCTAAGACAACATTTTACTGCCAGTGGCGTCTTCTGGTCAGAAATAATCAAAGGCTTTCTGTACTTCTACATGTCTTTCTTCAAGCCTATTGGAAATTTGCTTGTGATTCAAATATTTAGAAGGTGGTGCACATATTTCAAGTGGCACTCAAAATAGAAAAGACCAAGAGAGTTTGTAAGGGAAAGGTTATGAAAGTCATTTGTCCTTCTGCCTTTTACTTTAGAATGAATATTTTCATGTGGTATTTGAAATTAATCATGATTGTTAAGAGAAAACAAAGATTTTAATGTACATTTTGATTGATTTTTTTTGTTTTTATTTTTGTTTTAGTAAAAGGCACTTTTTTATTGTTCTGTTACTTCTCCACAATTATTTAAAAATTCTGGAAGTAATACACTGGAAGTCTTGCAATGATAAAATTCAGATGCTTTCTTCTTTACAAAATGGTGACACACAGCAACCTGAAAGGAAGGAAGGATGTGAAAAATAAGACCAAAGGAAGAAGGATGCTGTCTTAATGAGTATGGCAGAATCTTTGTGATACTAGTTGCTTGATGTTTCCATCTTCCGACAGATGTTATTTTTGTATACAGTTTTTCCAAGGGATGAAATGGTGACTCCGTGATCTAGAAGGTGATACAAGGTACTGCTACATGAGGTCTTGGTTTGAGAATTCCTATTTTTGATGTGTGCATTTCAAGACTAGTCAATACATCCTGGGATGGTGACATGCTTATGAAATAAAAAAGAGGTTTTTTGTTTTTTTTTTTCCTTTTGCGGTTAAACTAGCTGTTTACCTAAGTAGCTCCTAACTTTGGTTTTGATATTTTGGATAATTTCAGAAAATCTGCCAAGTGTGGAGACATGAGATGACTTTATAACATGGTGTTCTTAACAGAGGATGTACCATTCTTAATCATGTAAGAAGTAAAACTGCCATGTTGAATATATATGGATTACCAATAAATAGTGATAAAGTCAGGGTCCTGTACTGAATGTAAGAGAATTCGTGGTGATCTTGTTTTACTTAGGCCAGTTGGAGTGCTTCTTAAATTCTTAAAGCTCTTTGACTCAGGAAATTAGACTCAATGTAGTCATATTTATGAAACAAAAGTGTACCCAAAGTTGTGCTCATATATCCAAATCTAAATGAGTAACAAGATTTTTCAAGGTTGTCAAATACTCTGAAGTTTCTGATCATAATTTTAGGTGATGTGATAGGTTCATCACTGTTGAAAGAAATGACTGCATTAGTTTGATTCTGCTTAGTGCCCTGTAAATTTGAAAATTGTGAGGTTTATTTTGATTTGTACAGAGGAGATATTAATGTTAGTGGTGTTGCTAAACTAAACTTTGTATGTGTTTTGTCCAGTGGTTTCTCATTACTTACATTTTTTAAAAAATTGGATGTTTTAAATATTGTCCCTATCCAGCAATATGCTTATTTTCTTCCTCAAAACTTGTTGGATGTTCAGAACCTCTTGAAGGTATTTTGATTCACATGGCCTATTTAGCACCACTTTCGTCTCTTTTTTGAAGAAATTGTGGCAAGGAGTCAAATACTATGGGTGCATATCAAAATTAAAAACTAAATACATATTTTTTTCTGTTTTGGTCCATTTTTTGTTTTGGCAAACAGTATCCATCCTCCCAGCCATTCTGCTGTACAGTGTGTAAGTCACTGCAGAGTATGTTCCTTCTGTGAGTCACTGTGGCACGAGTATGTTTGTGACTGTAGATGTTTGGATTCCGATTTCTGTTGAAGTCTGTGGAGATTAGTTTTGCCTTTTTTTTCCCCCCTAATTTCAGTTGGAGTGGAAAGGAATGCCAGACAGAATAAAATTGCAATTCATGACCTTAGATCTGGCCCTTTGGAGAATCCTACAGGTTCTGCAATCTGAATGTCCTTCTTCTCTTCCTTCCCCAATTTGGGACAACCTGCCTCTATTCTTTGTGCTGCTTTTATTTGTCAACCCAAACTCCTAATCATAGATCACAGAACCTCCTGAACTGAAAGGGACTCAGAAGGATCATTGAAGTCCAACTCCTGGCCCTAGGCAGGTTACCTGAAGAATCCCACATGTGCCCAAGAGCATTGTCCAAATATTTCTGGAACTCTGTCAGGCTTGGTGCTGTGACCGCTTCCCTGGGGAGCCTGTTCCAGTGCCCAACCACCTTCTGGGTCAAGAACCTTTTTCCTGTTATACAGTCTAAACCTCCCCTGGTACAACTTCAGGTCATTCCCTCAGGTCCTGTCACTGGTCAGCAGAGAGAAGAGATCAGTGCCTGCCCCTCCTCTTCCCCTCATGAGGAAGCTGTAACTGCAGTGAGAGGTCCCCTCAGTCTCTTCCAGGCTGAACAGACCAAGAGACCTCAGCCCACACAGCTTCCCCTCAAGGCTCCTCACCATCCTCATGGCCCTTCTTTGGACACTCTCCAACAGTTCAGTATCTTTATTATATTGTGGCACCCAAACTGCCCCAGCACTGGAGGTGAGGCTGCCCCAGCCCTGAGCAGAGGGGACAATCCCCTCCTTTGCCCAGCTGGCCATGCTGGGCCTGATGTCCCCAGGACAGGGTTGTCCCTCCTGGCTGCCAGGGCACTGCTGGCTCATGTTCAACTTGGCATTGACCAGGACCCCGAGGTCCCTTTCCATGGCACTGCTTTCCAGCCTCTCATTCCCCAGTCTGTTTGTACATCCAGGGTTGCCTTGTCCCACATCCAGGGTTGCCCTATCCTGCCTGCACAGCAATTCTGCTTTCCTTTCTCCACTCCAAGTAGTGCCAGTCTAGAATGATGCTCACCGAGGTCATGTCAGGTGATGATAGAGGTGTGACCCTTCCATTTCTGAATGCCTCTGGCAACTACTGGAATTTGCACAGTTTAATTATTAAAATGCTTTTAAATAAAGTTACTTCTGTTTCTTTCTAGCACTGTATATTACTTCAATTAAATGTTTTATCCTAATGAGGTACTTTTCAAACCCAAATTATTTTACTTGATGGTCAAATAAACCCCTAGATACAGAGAATAATAAATATTATAAAAACCTAATATAAATAAATACCCCCTTTAAAGCAAGCACCAGTGAAATTAAGGAAATAATTCCCTTGTAAAACTTTTGCTTACATTACATCTGGTTAAAATATGCTAATGGTTACTTTATCAAGCAGACTGAGTCTGCCCTAAAAACTTGAATTATTTAATAGTTGACTTTTTTCCTCTCTTTCAACTTCTTAATTACATCATGTAGAAAAGATACATAAGCCAATTCAAATGGAGTTACCATTTTCCTTGTGCAAGAAACATGAGCTGAGCCCAAAGGAATTGTGATTTTAGTTTAAAAAGAATATTTTTTAATAATTACTCTGTTGAAATTTATACACTCTTTTTGATCTTTCCTGTGCAGATTTCTGATCTATAAGAGAGTGAAACAGATGACACTTCTTAAATAATTTTTAAAAAGCTAGAAGATCACAATAAAGTCACTTAACTTCAGTCTAAAGAGTAATGCCAAAAGTGAAAGGCCCCTTGACAGTCATGAACACTTGCTATGTGTCTGTAAGGCAGCACTCACAAGTTTAAGGTTATGTATAATCAGGATTATGCCCTTTTGGTTAATTAATGCACTTTATTAAGTAGAGGTAGTGATTTTAAAGACTTCAGTTTTTAACTTTACATGCAGTGTAAATATGAGATTTTTTTTTTTTAAAGTGTAAATATGAAGGGTTTTTTTAAGTGTTATTTAGATGTGTGGTTTAAAGTGTGGTCTGTTCTAGGGAGTGATTTGGGAATACATCTGGCGCATTAAGGATGTTGCCATAAGAATGACATGTTCTGAACTTTGAGTTTTAGTATGACTTTTACAGATGTGCTGGCATTGAAAGGCAGTCTCGTGATGTGACTTTGGGTGGTTTTGCTTACATTTATCACTTCAATTCCTTTTTTTTTGAGGGCACTTGTTGCTTAAAATTGTCAATATTTGCATATTTTATAGTGAAATTATTAAGCTGAACATTTTTTCATTCATGTGGAATATTTTGAAATAGCTAGACATTTATCATTTTCAATGAGCTTTAATTCTACAAAAAATGCTGGTCTGTTAGGACTGTGTGAGATTTCACATTTCTTTTGCACATGACTTGAGGACTTACATTATCTGAGGATAGTTTTCTTGAGTTCCCAGTAGTGCTGGGAACATACTGCAAATCACAAGGATGTATGCTTACGGATGAAGGATAATTATAAATTTTAAATTATAAATTTTCTTTCTAGATGTACTCTGGATGACACATCTTCTAGAGGTATTCACAGATTGTGAAAGTTTTTGGAAAGCTTATTTTCAACATCTCTCTGAGTCCCCTGAGATTTGCTAATTATGGTACAAAGCCATGTGTGTAGTGCCACAATGTATGATGATCTTTTTAAGTAAGAAGCCTGGCAAAATGCAGTCACATTACAAGTAACTGCTACAGTGAATTCAGCCAGTATCCATAATGACACAAAGCTGTTCAACCTATTTTGAAAAAATATCTTACAAACCCAGATGAAATGGGGTTATTAAACAAACAGGTCATACAGGTGTAGAAAATGGAAAGTAATGATCACATTTTTTTCAAGAATAATATAGATAAGCATAACTTTAGAGTTACTTTCAGCCTTCTTTGACAAATACCAATAAAAATGAAAGTACCTTTGTTTGCTACATTACTGGAGAAGGGAGTGTGATCAATACTATTTTGGTTTAAAGGTAAACTCAGGATCTCCATCTTTTTCTGTCACAATAGCATGCAGTAGCTTGTAAATTTATCAATTTACCAATTTATGTCATAAAATGATATGTGCCTTTGATAATTAAAGTATTTGTGACACCTCTTAAACCCCCTGCATCAGACTGTTCCTAGACAGTTCTGCCTGTGGTCCTGTTTGTGTTCTCTTGCCCCTCCACTATGGCACCATTTATTTGATTGACCTCATTGTGAAGGTAATTCAATAAACTAAACAGTGCCATTAAAAAGATATGGGTAGAAAGACCACTGTATTTAGTCCTCATAGAGTTTAATTCAGGGTGGGTTTGATGTGTTGAAGTGGCAGGACAAGAGTGGGGCTGGGGCTGCAGAAGGGAGGACAATCCTGTGGCAGGTCCCAGGAGGTCAGGTCTCTGTGGCTTTACCTGTTGTGATCCAACGCTTCCTCAGGTCTTGGGAGGAGAGGCCTTTGTTGCGTCCTTCATCTTGCCCTTTGGGTGCCTTATACCTCTTATTGGCAGGATCTTTTTTGGAAGAACTATGAAATGGATACTCAGCCTGCTTCTATAATAGCCTGTGTTTATTAACTTCAGAAAATTTTGATTAACTTTTTGATAAAGTATGTGATCTTTAGTATTGACCTTTCACTGGAAGAATGACCTTAAGCTTATTGTTTCTAATTCTAAATAACAAGCATGGATTTTGAAGCCTGTTTGTGCCTGCTTAATCAGTGGAAGATATCTTATTGCTGAAACATTATCTGTCTGCTTCTTACAGTTTTTAAATAAGCTGCTCACAAAATATTTACAGCTGTATCTCAATGTTCATCAATGTTTGGATTTCTGCTGAACTCTGCATGCAGGAATACAGGTTAGGCAGATGTTTAATTTTACTCAGCTATAACTTTTCCATCACTCAGGAAGCTGCCTAGAAAAGAATGGATTTTTAGCCTCTCTTCTAAACCATGTTATTTCCGTTTCTGCAATGAAAGCTATTTGCTTTTCTTTTTGTACCTAATTAGTACTGCATTTTTGTAAACTGTCAGATATCAAGCACTTCCCTGGATGCTCATGAAGTATGCTTTTATTTACAAAATGCAGTCAGCAACTGAAGTGGTACAATAAAAACTATGTTGTATGCTTTACAAGAGGAAAAAAATCAATTTTTGTCAGCTTCCTGTCTAGTCAACAAAGAAACATAAAAGAAAGAGAGGATTGACAAGTTTGTTTCCTTTTGCGTCTGGCAAATGTTGCACACAAAAATAATATTTCCTGTGGCTATTTTGCTCTCATGTTCCAACATTTCAATTTTTATTAAAACTGGATTTTCAAATGTCAATTTGGAAAAATTTGGTTTGGAGAAAATTTTGTCTGTTTTTCATTTGGGCCAGACAAATAAATTAGAGTACACGTCGATAGCGCTGGTTTTAACTTGCGACTATGTTTCAAAAATGGCAAAAGCATCCAGCTGACCCGCCACATAATTAAAAATGAGTTCCATGGCTGAAAAATAAGTTTTAAAAAAAAGTTTTGACAATCATTGTAGGTTATTATCCAGTTACTTTTTAAATGCAAATTGCTCTGTAACAGATACGTTTATTTGCTGTGCAATGTGCATTTAGAATGTCACAATGCAGTTGCAAGTGAAAATGGCTTTTGGACTAAGGACCTAATTTGCATAGAATGACATGGTACTATAGTTTCTACCAGAATAAATATTCTGCTATGTTTATGTAAGGGTCAAATTCAGAGTAAGTTACAGTCTCAGGCTACAGGACTTCAGGGCAATATAAGCTACACTGTTGATTTACACTGCCTTTCTCTAAACTCCTTTATGCCATAAGGCTCTTAACTAAGAACTGAATCCCAACACAAGGTGTAATTACTGCAAATGTGCATTTAATGAGACAAAGTGTGAGTTTAAACCATCTAATTTGTGCCTAAATCCCCTTTCCATGTAAATTTGATTTCATTGGATGAACAAGGAAGACAGCAACATCCTGAAAGAGGATCCATCCACTCTCTGTAAGCCCAACACATGCAAACGCTGTGAGCTCTTGCCAGTCGTTCAAGTCATTGTTAGCTTTTATTCCAGTGTTGTAATACTACTGCTCATCAGGTAGCAAAAGATGTGGGCTCCTCTCCATACCACCTAATTCTCAGAGAAGTTTTGCAGTCCATAGGGTGAGGCTGTGGCAAAGCTCATCTTCATCATTTTTGTTGAAGTGAGGTAGATGGGGTAGAAGAGGTAGAACTGTCATAAGCTATGGGTGTCCAACTGTGTTTGTTAAAGACAGAGGCTGTTCACTGAGGGAGGTATTCTCCTCCTGCTGGCATTGTCTGTGAAGGATCTAGAGCCAGCAACTTGCTCCAGATATGAGGTGATGCCTCAGGGGCATTGTAAAGTCTTGCACAGCAGACCTGTGAACTGAAATTGTGATTTGGGAGTTACTTCTGAATTATCTGTCCAGTTGCTGAAATTCACATATGTTTTGAGGGTCAGGGTTTGCTTTGGGGTCTTTTTCCCTCCTGTTTTCTTCTCTCTAGACTCTTTTTTAAAGACAACACAACTTGGAAAAACCTGAGTCTTACTGCTTAGCTGGTGCTTCTCAGAGAGGAATAAAGCATCCTTTGAGATAATTTCTTTGTAACAGTAAAGGAAAGAAAAAAAAACCAACACTTCTTTTGCTTCTGGTCTTTGTGCTTCTTAACAGAAGCTGAGTCTTCACTTCTCTGTTGAGCAAGGGCTTTCTAAAACCATGATCTTTGCATTTTAGAAGAGTATGTCTTGAAAGTTGGGACTTTTCAACAATCAGACTGTTGAACATATGCATGTGGAGTCTTTAGATGTGCAGTAATGTCCTTTGAAATGTAGCTTGAACTGAGTGGGTTATTTCTGGAGTGTACAGAGTCTTTAGGGGAAAAGATGTTATCTTGTCCTGAAGAGAAAGCATCAATAATCAATAATCAAAGGCATTCTTGACTGGAGCTAAAGACAAAATTCAGTGGCCTGTTAAGGAGTTATTTGTGGCTAAAATTATCAGTGTAACTGAACTAAAGTTGTAAGATGGAGCTTAAGAGAAGGTGCCCAGATAGATTGATGACTGGCAATTTGTTAAAATACTTGAGAGAAAATGTATTGTGTAGACTTCTGGTACTGCTTCCAGTCCAAAAATCATGGTAGTATTATAATGCAAATAGTCCAAAACCATATTTCATTTTAGAAAATACTCTTCCAAATTTAAACCTTCCCTGTGGCGCTGCATTTTCTAGAGCTGACTGTCTGCAACAAGTGACTGAAATCTTGCTCTAGAGCAATAAAATACAGCTTTTTTTTTTTGCTTTTTTTTTTAATTGTAGCAGTGATATTGCCATAGGATGAACCTGTTTGGAAGAACTTTGAGATCTCTGGGGAAGAAAAGTGGGTTTATGGAATGAATTTTTGTGTATTTTGGCTGGCTGCTAAGTAGACTAAACATGCTACGTGCTTTTTAAATCCTGTGTTTGACAAGGATGTTGAACTGCTGTGGTTACTACTGCTGTTTCCAGAATACCATAAGGCTCTTAAAATGTACCAATTAGTTGCTCGTTAACAATCTTGTGATTCGTTGTTGAGTCTGTTGGCCAGAGTGAGGCCATTGCTACCCTACCTGTCTTTTCTTCCCAGTGTTACTGAGGAGATGAGCGAGCTAGTGTTGTGAAGTGCAAACAGTGTATTTAAAATTGTTTATATTACTTATTATTATTTGTCAGAAGTTTTGAAAAAGTTGAGGCTCCTTTTAGAAGAAAAGATAACTTCACATGTTTTACTCAAGAAATCACTTGGACCGTTCTGATAAATTTATGCAATAAAAGTTGCTTATGTTCTAGTAAAATCTGCTAATCTTTAAAAATGCTCTGACAGAGACCTCCTGGAAGGGTTTTAGTGGCAAGTTCTATATACCTGCAATATGCCATGGAGGTCCCATTACGGTTTTCCTTGCAAAAGCTGCAATGTTTGACAGGTATGGGCAAATCTTTCTGGTAAGGTCAGATGGGAATGTGCATTGGGGATGTTTGGGCAGGTACAGCCACAGCTTCAGGGAGTGATTGCAGCACTGCTCTGTCTGTGCTGGGGAACTGCTGGCCCTGCCTGTGCAGAGCTTTGCTGTGGGTCAGCCATCCCCACATAAAGCCACGTTGTTTCCCAAGTAATGCAAGTTCAGGCTCCGGGGAGCTGAAGGGTAAGGAACTGCTGATGGGGAGCAGAGGACTAAGAAGGAGCAGGTGGACCCTGGTCATGCAGTGTATGTGACATGAAGGCAGGAGGCCTCCTGGGCAAGACCATACCCGTGGTGGTGGTGTTACCTGGAATTGCACGCAAACTCCTCCGCTAGTGATGAGTCACACTGCAGGAGGGTGGTAAGAGGAAATCAGGAGATATACAAGTGAAAACATGGTGCTCAGGGGAAAGCCCTGCTCAGGTGGTGTGAGCTGAGGACACAGCAGTCTGTGCCTGTGCTGGACTCTGTGTCACTTGGGTTTCTCCTCTGTGCTCAAACATAGAAGTCCAGTTTATCTTCTGTGCTTTTCTCACATTCTTTGGTGTGCATCCCAACTAAGAGGATTTTGCTTCTCCGTTTATTTAGTCTAGGCAAGAATGGTGAAGGCCGAAGACCTCTGCTATCCAGCACTGTGTTTTTTAAAGCTGTTACTTCTAAATGCATTGTTTATGTTGATGTTCATGTTTATTAGCTAACGGAACAGAAAGCACTGCTCATGGATGTGCTGTACACATTTGCAAAATAGCTTCACTGGCTTCCTGTGTATCTCTCCTGAGGCATCTCCTTTGCTTTTGGGTTTGTGAAAATTCCTTGTTTGATGGGTGCTACAGCTCAGGAGGGCTGCATCTCCCTGGCCGACCTGCTCTTTCAGTGCACTCCCCAATGTAGTGGAGGCTTGCTGGGAGCAAAGAAGTTTAAAGGGAAGACTTAGTGATTGGACACTGTGGAAGAGGTGGCCATCAGGACCAAACCCACAGCAGCCACAGGGATGGTCCTGTGCCCTTTCTGGCCCATAGTGGCACAGATCTGAGGATGGTTGCCACCATCTCATCCGTCTCTTACTTCATTGCCAATGCTGCTTGGAGAGGGCTGCTCCCTGTGAGAGGAGGGAAGGAGGGAATCCACCTTGGCAATTCCCCCTCATCCTGGTTCTGTCTCCAGCCTGGGTTGGGAAAGTTCTGGGAGGTGGAGGGTAGCTGGGAGAGGCGGCATTGCCTGCTCAGCTGGTGGCCACCACCGCCTCTCTCAGCCTCTGCCTAATTTCAGTGGCATTGTGTTTTGCCTCCCTGCTGGAACTGTTTTGGGGCAGGCTTTCAACCACACTGAGCACCATACTCAGACTTACTACGGGTACCCCCTGTGCCTGTGAAAATGGGGTCATGCACTGAACAGCAAAGGCCAGAGAAACGGAGATATTACTAGAAAGCAGTGAAGCCCTGCAGGTGTGGATTTATTGAGAAGACAGCAAGAAGACTGCCACCTGTCCTTGCACAACCAGCCACCACACCATTGTAAGGACACTGTTTCCATCTAGGCAGATTATGGATGGATCCAACCTTGTACCTCTGGCAGGTGCTGTAAGTGGTTGTGTGGATCCATCCCATAAGGCAGCAAGAACAACAAGCTTGTGTGATTTATTTCGGAGTCCACAACCCCTCTGCCTCATGAACAAGAAAGAAGTTTGTTATTTGGTTAGCCCTCCACTTGTGTATGTGGGGATTGCTAAGGCCAGTTTCACCAAACATGTGAGTTACAAGACAGAGTGTTTGGATCTGTTCTGTGCAGGACGTTTTTGCAGTTTGCTTTGTGAGCTCCAGGGTGGTGGTATATGAGAAGGGTGGTAAATTCTGCAACAGCCTTGGGGGGGGGGGGGGGGAGTTCTGCAACAGGATTTCCTGCCCTCTCTGCAGCTTTTTTCAGGTTAGCAAGATGAGGAATGGGAGTTTCTTACCTGTATCAATTGGCTTCGGTTTGCCTATTCACAAAGTACAAGAGCTGAGTGATGATTGTTAGCAATGATTACCATAATCAAATTTAGGAAGGGCCATGCCCTTTGAAATGTATTCCTGAAAGCACTTGCCACTGGGTGTTAGGAAGCCCTGGGACATGCTCTAATCCTCAGCTGTCAGTGAAGTAAACTACTGACTGCAACACCAGATGATCCTCTTGGCACCTGAATTTTTTTTCGCTTCTTTGAAAATAAAACTAAAAGTGGAGTTTTTGTATAGGAAAAGGGTACAAAACCTACTGGATGGCTAGTCATTTGGTAAATACAGCCTTCTTTGTTGGAGACTGAGCAGTATCTGACTGTCCGTAGAAATAGACCTGTTAGTAGATAATGCTCATGGAAGGCTTTTTAAAGTTTGTATTCACAAACCAGTTATTTGCTTTGAGCTGTGCAGTATGGAGTTCTATAATGTGATTCTGAAAATTTCCCTAAGTAAGCAGTTACCTTGATTGTTTCCAGAGCTTCCTGTAAAAGAATGTAGTTAGAAGAAACAGTTGTTTTAAATGTCGTTTTTGTCCAAATATGGAACAACAGGAATAACTATATTTCCTGTGAACTAACGGGAAGCTCCCTGGATTTGCATTACTTTGTGAAAACGATGTTCACTTCACCAACAGGAAGGTCATATTCACAAAGCAGCCTTTAGGGTAGTCCCATGACCCTACCTCCAGGATAGACCCCTGGGGAATTTGGAAAAGAATGTGAAAAATGAGGTCCCAGCAACAAAACATTTCAGCACCAGCAATCTGATATTCTTTTGATTAAGAAGACATGGCTTATTTTTAACATATTTTAAGTGAAGTACTTCCAAATGATGATAATTTACAAAATAAATATTTTCATGAATAGTTAATTTAAAATCTACTAAATTCTAAAAATTTGCTACTGTGCTCATGAGTGACTAAAGTACACTGGACATAGATAAGAATCTGTGGTCTGTCTGCAATTTTTGTATGAACATCCTGCATGATTCTGGTAATACTAAAAACAACAACGAAACAGCCCTCCCACCAGCCAAACAGAAAAAGCCTGCCAAAAATATATGAACGGCCCCCTCCTGTCCCAACAGCTGTAATGATTTTTTTCCAATAGTATTTTATAGAGTTTTTCTTAAAATTAGATTATCTTCTGAAAATTGTACAAGGCTTTTCTCAGACTCACGGAATATTCTGAGTCGGAAGGATTATTAAGTCCTTATCTACAAGGATTATTAAGTCCAGCTCTTAATGTAAATGGCCTCATACAGTGATTGAACCCATGATCTTGCTATTAGTAGCACCATGCTCCAATCAACTGAGCTAAACTTTTAAATAAAACCAGAGCAGAATTGTTGTAATTAGTTCATATTTCATCATGCACAGCAATACTTCAGACAGTGCCTTGCCATTCCTTTCAGATATTATGAATATGTTAATTTGGAATCTGGGATTCTAAACTTAGAGTTCCCCTGAGACTAACAGGACTGTTTAACTCATGCACTGACATGCAAGTAATCATGAAGTGCCACAGTTTTCCACTGTGTAGGTTTGTTCCAGGAGATTTTTCGTCTGGTCTAAAACAATCCCCAAAATATATGTTAGAAGGGTGACTCTGCATTTACAGAGAGAAATGAGTGGGGACCACTTCTGCTTCCTCCTGGTACACTTATGTACATCAGCCTACAACCAAAGAAGGTCTTCAGGAGAATAAGTATTTTAATTCTTAAATTTAATGGGCCTTTGGAGATTATTGGGTTGCATGTATTTCCCTTGCTTAAACACAGGCTTCTGGTGGCTTTTGAAATACTTATGTAGACCAAGCAGATGTGACCAGGAACCTAGGGGAGAGCTGTTCCCACCTGGCCTGGCAATTAAAAGCAGGTGATATCCCACAGGACATCTTGAATGGCACTGATCTGCTGTCTTCTGTGAAGACTGGATCTGCAGAAAATTGAAATTACACAATCAAGAACTTTAAATAGCTACTGCATGACAGAAGCTTCCAGTCACTGCTGATGAGAGCTGAACTTAATTTAGTGACCTAGAGGGTTAAAGCTTCAAAACCAATAAGTCTTCCCTTAGTTTGGGGAATTCCCTGAACAGTCATAACTGGAGTCGACCCATGATTTGCTGGGAAAAAAAATTTTAAAAAGACATGAAGATAAGCTGCCAACTGTGGTTTGTGGAGGTTTTTTTTTTTTGTTTGTTTGGTTTTTTTGTTTTGTTTTTTAATAATGAGAAAAAGAACTCTGGAGAGGAGGAAAGACTGGAGCTTGCTGATATAAAAAAAAAATTGTCCTTTTGCTGGCTATTTTTCTGTCTGTAGACATCTGAAATTGATGGGTTTACAAAAGAAATAAGAATTGTGCTCAACTTCTGGTCTTTGCTTTAAGTCCTCAAAATGAAGGAATAGCAGATGTTCCTTTTCCTGAACCATTTTAAGAGTTGAAGTTCAGATCATCAATCCAGAAAAATTGGCTTTGTATACACCCTTTCCTTTAAGGGTGTATAACTAAATTTTGCTAACAGCTAAGCCAGTGTGGATTTTTTTGTTGTTGTTATCTTCTTTGTTCTAGCTAAGTGTAAATCAGGAGTTTTAGCTACATGATTTTTTTCAAAAACTGTAAAATCAGTTAACAAAATACTAATTTTAACTGGAATATAGTGGTTTCCTCTAGTGGTACTTTGCACACAAAAGAGCAGTTCTGCTAATTCAGTGTTATATCTGAAGGGTGAAGACAAGAATAGTAATACAGCCAGGGAGCTATTTTGACATTCTGTAAAGGGAAGAAAATATGAGAGGAATGCAAGATAAGTGTCCTGCAGCTGGCATCAACTCCCTATTTCTGTATTTGGTGGGATGTGAAATGTGAAGATATTATTGATCCAGCTCTCATGTCAGCTACATGAGTTGTATGCACGTATGCTGAGGAAGAAGTGTGCTGTTTGCTATATAGGGATAAAGCTCCCTTGGGCTTCCAAGAGACTGGTTTTACACACAGGTGGAAAGGGTCTGATTTGTGGAGGGAGGAGACTCAGACTTAAAGTTGTCACTGTCAAAGAGCCATCCTATTGGCCTAGCCTTTCTTGTGTTTCAGCTTGAAAATGCTGTTGGAATTCAGCTTAAATTGGGGTTTAAACTAAAGCAATATAAAGTGGGAAATATATGCTGTTTAATCAGAAAACATCATCAGTTCAACCATCCCATCTAAACAGAGATTGTCATTTTATAGTGAATGAATCATGAGATGAAGTAATTGTTTGGGTTTTTTTTACCTTTTTGAAGCACTTTGGCTATGAACTAAGTAGTTTGTGAATAGTGAGAGAATTCTGATAGCTGTGCTATCCTCACCATTCACCTGTTCACAGGATTTTTTGTGATTTGAAAGACATTATATTTTGTGCAGGAGAAGTGACTATGTTCCCTGGAATAATTTTTAAACATTAATAGAGTTTAGTAGACAGGCAGAAGTTAATTAAATGTTTACCTTACATTTGTGCTTTATAGGCTACAATGTAAACTCAATTGATACCTGAGCAATTTGCCTAAGCTGTGGCTGCTCAGCAACTCAAATTCAGTAAGCAGAGCCTGAGGTGATGTTGTGGGAAAGAGAAACTACATTTTGTCTTGAGAAATGCACTTCTGTAAGAGAGTGTAGCTTCCAAGAACTGACTCTGCCTTTGTATTTTTTTGGAGATGTCTGTAGCCTCCAGAAATGGTGCATTTCCAAATATGGCAGTCATCTCCCTCCTAGGCTGCTCATCTGGCTGTTCACATCGTTCTGTGCAAGTTCCAAGCAGTAGTCCTCAAATGCCAGGAAAGTAGCTGGACGTGGAAAAACAGGGCAGAATGCAACAAGTCTGTAGCTGTGATCTGACAGATGTCTTACAGGCTGCGTTGCGGAGCAGAATTTGTTCCGTCTGCTGCAGAGAATTTTAGCAGCTTTTTCAGTTCTGTCACTGACAAGGGATTAAGGCTTGTAAGGCTCAGTATGTGGGTCATGGAAGCTAGAGGTCCAGATTGGAATGCCCATTCATTAGCAGGACTTTTTTTGAACTATATGTTAATGTGATAGAAAATAAATAGGTGTCCTTTAGGCAAACACCTATTGTGTAGCACCTCTGTGTGTGTCGTGTTGAAGGGACGTAATCGTTTCATAGTTTAATACTGATTTGCTAGGATGATTCACTAAGCTTATCAGTTGGAGACAGTCTGGGAGAATGAAATGGAATGGAAATGCTTGTCAAGAAATGAAACAATTTGCATCACTAAAATAAGCTTCTGCTTCTGGGCAGACTTATATTTTGTGGGTGGAGTAAGATAAAATTAATGTCCTCTAATATTACATGAGAGGCTGGCCTGTGGTGCAAGGAAGGCTATTTGAAAATTGCGAGTATACCATGCAAAATAGGGGTGGTACCTGGTGCAGTGCACCTGGCCAAAATCTTTGAATTAGCCTGTAGCTGGCTCCTAGACAAGGGATAAAGAGCTTGCCTTTTCATCTACCACTCCCCCCCACAGATTATACTTCCTGCCCAGCACTGTTCCTTCTCTGTTTTGGCACTTGGAGGACAGCAGTGATTGTTCCAAGCTCCATGCAGTTTCTGGGGAAGGCGTTGTCTCAGTGAGGGTGTCTGGGAGAAATGACAAAATTATTTCTCTCTATTTGTCCCATTATATCTAGTCATATGTAGTGGGAAATCATTAACTAGATTATTCATGTCATGAGACTGATTTGAAACCAAAGTTTAGAAAGGAACAGTAATTTGCATAGTTTCAGTTTAATTGTCTTGTGATGATTCCTGTACTTGCTATAATCATCCTTCTCTCTTCCAGCATCTCATTACTTAAGTGCTCCTTTGACCTTTTTAGTGACCTTTGATCCACAAACTTCTTCCAGTCTGGCCCTCCCATCTTCCCAGAGAGACAGGAGGAAAAACCTCATACTTTTTCCTAGTATAGGCAGAATGTTATCACATTGTTCAGATTCTAAATGCATTTTAGTAATTGAGGATAATGCTGTTCAATAGTGGCTGTCATTGTTGGCCAACCTCCCACCCACCCGCAGAGGTTGCAGTCAGTGATAGCAGAAGATGATATTTCTGTGAAATAAAGGCAGTGTTTTGTACAGCAGGTGCCTGTTCTGGCATAGCAGGCTGCAGCTCCTGCCCCAGACAGGACCTTGTGCAGTTGCTGATGCTCAGTACCTTCTTACCTTCCTTGCCTTTGGTTATTCTAATTTGAGGCATAAAGAAACAGGAAAAATTGAATATAATGGACTCATTTTTGTGGGGATAAAAAGAGGCTTGAAAGCACAAGCCCATTCTTCTGGCTATGCTAAATTTGAGAACAAAACCATACTTAAATAACAACATTTTTTTTCTAAAACAGTGCATGTTAAATAATAGGCTGAAGGAAATATGCAGGGATTAACTTGAAAACAGATGTTTATAATGATTCAGTGACTTACGTTAAGTACATTCCCAGACGCAATTAAAACAGACTTCTTCTGAATTTAGGGGATGTGTTGATAAAGCTGATAACATTCTACATGATCCTGGAGGAGGAAGTATGAGCTGCAAGCATGCGTCCTCCAGCTGAGATCTCATCAGGTCTGAAAAACTAAGAGAGGTCACACCAGGTCACTTCTTGTAATGGGAGACCCAATGTTTTTCCAGGCCTAACCGTGTCCTGCAAGGAATAAAGCCAATTATTCAGTGGGTGGCACTTTTCCCTTCTGATCCTTACTGGGGTTGCACTGCAGCATGTCTTGGTGTTGTTTTCAGATCTAGTTCTCTTTCTGCATTATATGATAAGACTCCTTCTAATCATGTTAGTTCTCATTTTTGTGCGAATTTATAATATAATATGGTAAAATGCTATAATAATGTAAGATGAAAATTTTAAACTGTTCTTGCTTTATGTCAGTAAGGAGAAAATTCTACTTCAGGAAACAAATTCAGTGGATGTACATATACAAAAAATGGTGTCAACAAAAGCAATAAAATTTTCAGGAGAAAGTACTGTCATTTTATTGTAGCCTTTATTTATTTATTAAGTATTAAATCCCCATTTCTCTTTGATGCTTTACTTTAAAATAAAATGTACTTACCAAGTAAAAATGTTACTGTATTTTTTAACTTTCTGGAGTAATATTTATTGGTCTCACTGGGGGCTTTTCAAATTCAAAACAGATTAGGTACATTGTCTTTTCATTTCCCAGAAGTACTGATATCCCAGTAGACTGTGGAGCCTGCAGGTGTAGAGGGACAGGTGCCCAGCATCTGTGCTGAAAGCTGTCTCAGGGGAGGTGCAGTCCCTGACTGTGTTTGAATAATGGCCTGAAGGGGCTGCTGAAGGATCTCCTGTGCGTTGGTGGAATATTCACTGATACAGATGTTTTGCTTCTTTTCCTCATAGTTTGTTTCTGAGGGGCATGACAACATTAAAAGCAATTGACTGCTGAGTTGCTTACCAGTTGCTTCATGACTAGGAGGAGGAAAAGTAGAGTAGCCCATATGCACTAAAGAGCATCTTTGGTAACATGAAGTGACTGTATGATTCTACCTGTGCACCACTTAATCTTATTCCTCTTTTGTATGCACTTAAGCAAACATTCTCCACACAGACCAGCCTTGCACCATTGGGGTTCTGCTGATATCCCTGGCTCATTGCAGTATGTTCTGCCTATCACCCAGTTCAAACATTTAATTCTCCTTTTCTTTTATTTTCAGGGATGTTCCGGTTGTGGAAAATGTGATTGCAGTGGAGTAAAAGGGCAAAAGGTAAGTCAGCTCTGTCCATTTAATTTCCTTGCCTATTTCAACCACAGGTATAAAATCTCCTGGGAGTCAGGTGAGCCATTGCATTCAGTGCAGGCTGGCCGTGCCAGGGAGCATTGCCAAGGCCAGGCCACATGCTGTCAGCAGGGTTTCAAACAGCAGGATCTCTGTGTCTGTGGCTGCAGAGGGCAGGAGGGCCTGGGGTAGGGGTCAGGTGAATGCCCTCATTCTGGAGTGAAGCCCCCAGCCCAATGTGGCCATGCCCTCTCTCCTTCCCCATTGATTGGCATGCTAACTTGTCACTCTCCCCTTTCCCTCACCTCACCTCAAGCCTTTTCAGTGGGTTGCAGGCTTGACATCCTGACTATCTCTGCAAGTGAGGCAAGCAGTTCAGTTCAGAATTTCTCTGCTCAGCATGCCATGCAGATTGCTCTCCAGGATGGCTGTGATGCATCATAATCAATGTACCCTGACCAGGGTTAGCCCTGGGAGGCAAAGACTTGCAGCAAGAAGAGGGAAGTTAATGATCAACTTGCATACAGAAGAGTGTTGCAGGTCAAAGAAAAAAAAAAACAACTCTTGACAGACCCTTGCAAAGGAGTTTTAAAGTTCCCATTCAGTTATCCGAACTTCTTGTGTATGAAACAAAAAAGGCACTTTAATGTCCTCTTTTAAGGCAGTAAAAGTGGAGAAAAATTATTGCAAACTTAAGCATTCCGTGAATTCCCCCTGTAAATTACCTACTTTTGTAAATATTGTAGACATTCAATCACTCTCTTTATCTCTTCCAATTTTGGTTGTAGAGATTTTAATCTATGATGTGTTCTCTTGTGCGTGCATACGCGCTGTACATCTACCATTATAAATTAATGTATACCAGTTTTATCATCCTGTGGTTGCTTTGGGTATGCTTTTCGAGGTAAGTTGTTTAGGTCACCCAAAGGAATACTTAGAAGAGATGGGGGTGTTGTTTACTTTTTTGTTTTGGGGATTATTTTGTTCTTTGAAATAAACAGCTGGTGTTCTGCATTGTCTCAAAGGCAATAGCTGCATATTTGCAGATGATGGATTAAAGAATGTCTGTTGGTGGCTTTTCTTTGGTGTTTTCCAGAGCTAGGAATGTAAATTAATTAATTGGAGGCCCAAGGAAGATAATTTTCTTTGTAACAGACCATAGATTAATTTGTGATACAGATAAAAACTGTCAAGGTCTGAAACATCATTCAGATGGAGTCTCCTTTTTTCAATGACCCATTAATGTCTGTTTAATAAAAAGTCAACTGTATATTGAAAACAAATTCAGCAAAGATTTGGGAAAGGTCCAAGACTCTGAATTTATTCCTTGATAGCTTGATCTTATTGTTCAGTAACAAGTACAAATGAGTCACAGTAGAATGAAGGAGACATGTTATAACTCTTTTGTTGAAAGACATCAGTTTTCAGTTCAGAGTATGCCAGCATCTTGTAACAAGATAATTTAAAAAAAAGGTAGCGTGGGGAAATAAATAGTATTAAACCTTATGCTTCATTTATTTCCAGCTGTGCTTCTGTCTGTTTGTTAGAGCTCTTGCTGGCATGTTTCATTTGCACAGTCCAGAGTCTCAAAATGTTCTATTTAAAAGAAATAGGTGCTTGTCTGATATGCTATAATCCAAAACTACCTCACATTAGTGTAGGCTGTTTAAAAATGTTGATGAGAGAAAAATACTAGTCCGTAGTAACAGAAGACATATAAATTTCAATGTGTCAGTGTATTCTCTACTCTTCCTAATGGGTTCCATCACAAATTTCTTTGACTTTAAGCAGGTGTATAGTGAAATATTCACATAATTTTAGGCTGTGTACGAAATGCAGTTATTGACATTAGAGACATCTAGACAGGTAAATGAATAGTTACACCTAGAAAATGATAGTCAAGAAAGGCATTTGAAGGTATTTTGGAACACATTTAACATGCATGAACCTGGTTCAGATCAATGCTCGCTCACTACGTTAATTCTTTTTCAGACATACTTAGGATTTTGAACAGAAAACCCGAGTTTTATTTTTAAAAAATCTGCCCCCTGCCTTTCAGCCCGGTTTAGTTTTTCATCCTGATTCATTATATTTGATGTCTTTCTAGAATAAGGAGAGCCTGCCAATTGGTCCCAGGCCTAGAGACAGAACCTGGTGAGGGAAAGTAAGGGGAGGATCCTTGCTGCTTGCCTCTGTAATATTTCTGTAAATGGCGTTGGCAATGAATGTGTTTGGTTTTGAAACATGTCCCTGCTAAACGCGGCTCCCATTAACACACACATCAGTAATGGTACCTGTTACTTCAAAAATCTATGTGAATATTGCTTAATCAGAGGACAGATTAGAAAGACTGATCCTAGCCAAGATCTGGGCTAGGAGAAGGCTGCCATGCCCAGCTCCTGTGGTACCCCAGGAGACCACAGAAGAGAACATCTGCTCTCCACTTCTCATGTGGGAGCACAAATCCACTCTACCCTACACCATCCACAGCCAACATTCTGCCTACACTGGAAACACTTTTGATCTGGCTTCCATGTCGTGCAGAAGTGCACAAGCGCTGAAGGGCCTTTTCCAATCCTCCCACACTCTTCAGCAATCCACCCACACCACTTCACTGCCATGGGAGCTTTGGGAACGGCGGAAGTGGGTGCTGGGTTTACTCTTTAATGCTTTAATTATTAACATCTGGAGAGATATTTCCTACTGTAGTGTGGGAAGAAGTTCCAGACCCAGAAGTTCCAGACCGGGGTTTAATTAAAATTCATTTGGCCAAATAATCATATTTATGATCTCATCAGAAAACGTGCTGAAAATGGTATTTGACTTAAAAGCTGTGAAATGCCCAAGAAATAGTACCCAAGGGCATTTCAGACCTGGAAGAGTAAATTACATTGCCATATTTTTCTCTCATCTTTGAGAATAATTTCATCAGTATAATGGCCATATTTAGAGTATATTTAATATATTCTCTCATCAGACTGTATCCATGAAAATTGCATTTCTATGCCAAGCTCCTTTAACATGACTCATACATTATCAAGGGCATATAATTGACAAACTCTAAAGGTTTTCATCCCTTTCAGAAAATTCAGAAAGTGAGCGTAATTGCAACAGATGGCCCTTATCCTATAAAGCCTTTATTATTACACTGAACATCAAGCTGTTGTTTTAAGCTATATAATGTCAAATATCACATATTTGCCAAACAAAAGGTACAGAAATTTTAGAAAAGCATAATATTGCTAAAATAATAAATAATACCTTGCTGTTTTCCATTAGAGAGATTAACCTAAAATATCTTCATTTATTACCTCTTACACTTTTTATTTGGTTTTCTGCATAGTAACTTGACTGTTCTCACTAAACTGACTGTTCTGACTAAACCTAACTGAAGTGTGAGATCTGTTTAAACTGATTAGAGTTTTGAATGCTTGTCTGCATTTTACTGTTTTCTCTTTTATGCCTACCTAGATTTTGAGAACAGTTTCAAGCAACTGTTGAGATAAGAAGTGCTGGCCATTAGTGCGTGCAGAAAAAACATGTTAAGCATTTAATTACCATTCAGAATAAAGACTGCACAGAGATGAGTAAAATTCTCCATGCACTGGCTTTTTCTAAAAAATGTTCCTTCTCTCATTCATTCTCACTCATGACCATTTTCACTGCTTTTACTCTCTATCAGAAACATGTGTAAATGGAGGCAACACTGGAACCTTGCTGTAAGTAATACAGAATGATTACTTACAGAATTACTTACAGAATCTTCTTAGACTGTATCTGTTAGAATGCACTGAAGTATAAATCCTCATTCTTTACTATATTTTAGGATGATTTCACTGTCTCAGCTTTACCCACTGAAAGTTGAAGTCAGCAAGAATATCAAACATGCCTTTGTCATTTAGCATGAAGTATTGCTATTAAAAAAACCCCAAAGTTTACTAAACAGAAGATAAGAATAGAATTAATTCTTAATGTAACTGCTGGTTTTGACATTTTTGTTGTTTAAAAGCAGGAAAATTTGAGCAAATAATTTTATTTTGGCATATATTTGCTTCCCTAATTCTGAGACTATATCTCTCTTATTATACCTACATACATTTTAATTCTGTTTGCCTTGATGGGTGCATCACCCCTGCGTGGATTGACCATAAGTACACAGACTGACTGCTTGAGGTATTTTGGATCTGGAAGCTAGGTAGCTCTGACTTAGACTGAGTGTCAGTGGGACATCTCTGAAGTTCCCCATCAACAGGAGCAGAGACCAGTGTTTTCTTCCTTCACACTTCTACAGCCTTAAAAAATCACAGCTTGTTTTGGTGTCTGTGGGGGATTGTGCTTCTCCCTTTGCTGTGTGTTGTGAAGAGTTGACTACTGCAGTGGACTGGGTCCATGTATGTTTTTTTAAAGTTTACCAGACTGGGAGGACCTTTGCGGGTTTTTTTGTCATTTTACACATCAAAAGATAGAACAAAAATATTTCTAATATTGATGATTTAGCACAATATAAACCCTCCTGTTGGAGAGAAGGCCTGGCAGTCAGTGGGAAGATCACTATTAAGTACTTTGATTTTCCTTGATGGTGTATCAGAGGCAACAAGTCAGTTCTTTTAGTGGAGCAAATCAGTAATCACTAGATCTGTGCTTTTCATAGTTAACCTTTATTAGACTTTTTAAAATCAAGAATCTTAATTTTTAAAATCACTTTTCATTGATGCTGCTTGGTTTTAGTAAGCACTGCTTAGTGTTCCTATTTAAGTCCCTCAAGAACGAGAGGACACAGTCTTAAGCTGTGCCAAGGGAAATATAGGTTGGATATTAGGAAAAAGTTTTTTATGGAAAGAATGATCAAGTACTGGAATTGTCTGCCCAGGGAGGTGGTGGAGTCACCATCACTAGATGTGTTTAAAAAAAGACTGGATGTGGCACTCGGTGCCATGGTTTAGTTGAGGTGTTAGGGCTGGGTTGGACTCGATGATCTTGAAGGTCTCTTCCAACCTGGAGATTCTGTGATTCTGTGAAGTGGCTGCTGTAGGAACTTTGTGTCCAGCAGCAGTTTATGCCTGGGTTGGAAAGACCGTGAAGTGGGGACACTAAGAAAACCACAGCAAAATAATGTACTCTGGAGATGGCCATAAAGTTGGGAAGAGGGGTGACAGGCAATGTGGGAGGCAAGACTGTGTGTGCAGTCTGGAAAGGGCTAATGATAATATGAAATCATCTAATTATGCCTTAAAGGGCAGACTCAGACAACAGTAATAAAATAAGCAAAGATACTGATCAGCTGCAGATCTGATGTTCTACAGGAAAACTTGTGATTCATAAATATTTTTGAAAGTCAGGATATTGTCACAATGGTTTTTGTCAATTCTGGTTTGACAATAGTATATTTTTATTGATTTATCCTTTACTCAGAGAAAAAATAATCTTTTAAATTCAAACCAGGGAAAAAGAACATCATGTTTTGTGAAGAGAGCTGCTATTCTTGAAAAAAAAAAACAAACAAAATATCAAACAACTTTGAATAATATTGACTGTGATATGCTAAATGTTGAAATTTTTTCTACTCTTTTTCAGCTGTCAGACCAAACGGCTAGGTGGCATCTGAAACCATCAGCTTTTCTTAGTTTTAAGTAGTATAGGAACCATTTGTCCCAGTTGTCTCTGGCAAAATATTCTGTGTTAAGATATATTTTTGCACTCAGTACAGTGGGTATCTTTGATTAGTACAAACCATTGGATTACACTGATCAATTTATGTCTATAGAAAGAGGGCTCTAAAAGCAGTAGTATTATGTGTTGAGACATGCTTATATTTAGTTTTCAGAGCTGACTTCTGAAGGTATTCATAAAGTAATATTTCATTTGGCACAATGACCTTTTAAGCTGCTGTTGCTAGATGCATTATCTTTGATTATAAGGGTATTGGCACAATGAACTCAGGCTCTATTCTTCATGGAATAAAACATGCTGACAGAGCTTGATTTTAAATTTGCACAACAGCTGTTAGTGCATGCCTTCATTATGGTTTCTTGAAGGATTGCAGGGCCTTAGCTTGATCTGAAGTATGTGAGCATCCAATGAAGTTTTCCCCAGTGTGAGACCAGAATAAGATATGAAAAGATGTGTAAGATCTCTGCTTCTTTGAAATATTCATGCTCAGGAAGTGGAGCTGCCCAGTGCCTGTGCAATACCTGTGCATAGCTTGAAATCTTCCCAGATTTTAAATTATGTCCATTCAGAGTCAATATCTAATGACTAGATCCTGATTACAAAACTTTAGTCCTGATGTGCGGTTTTTTAGTATGTGGTCTAATTGCCCACTAAAACTGTGATGCTGCAGGGGTTTGTGGGTCTAACTTAGGAGTCTGGGATAGCAAACTCTGGGGTACAGCAGTAGCTGCATTTTGTACATAACACTTTAAGTTTCTTTAAATCATTCTGCTCTTCAATTTATTTTGTCTTTGCTGGGGATCTCAGACCAAGACAGACATTAAAATAGACGGTTCTGTGATATGTCAGTTCCCACACAAGAATTTAATCCTTGATGCACTTAATAATCAGTCTCTGTGTCCATTTTCTCTATAGCAATATTCACAATAAGTGACCTGGATGTATGTAATTATTACTAGGGAACCATAGTAATATGGTATATGGTAGTCTTCTTAAATCACTTTCTAGTCTTTCTAGCCAAGACCAGAAAGTTATTTGGGAAGTTGGTAGTAGGTTTTGGGTTTTTTTTTTTTTAATCTCATACCTCATGGTAGCTAGTTGCTTGCTTCCTTTCTCTCAGCTACTTCTTATTTCAGATTTTAGACCTGTGCTTTCAGAGAAAGGTCATAACCTAGATTAGTCACTGAAAACATCTGGCCATATGATGTTGGCCTTCAGAAAAGCAGATCTGGATTTTCTCAAAGTTTGGATTTCTTTAAGGAAGGGTAAAAAGCCAAATTTTATACAAAGTTCTCAAAACCACTTTCAGCAGAAGCAATAGCAAAACTTGTAACAGTATATGCCTGGAAGGAGATAGAACAGTAAGAAGCAGCATGACAGTGGGATTTTCAAAGAGGAAACCTGAAGTAGCTGCTAAAGGAGTGATAGTGGAGTACTTTATGACACAGGGAAGTTTCTAACCTGCTGGAGAACATATCTAGTTCAGCCATAAAAGAAGTTTATTATCACAGTAGGAGGAAAAAAAGTTGGAAAATCATATTTAAGAGATGTTAAAGAGGATTTACAGTTCTTTTCAAGTAACTACAACACCTGAGAAAGGGCTACAGAATAGTTAATTGAACTATTGATAATATAGCAAAGAAAATTCAATTTAATGATGACAATAATGACCAGCTTTCAGTAATAAAGTGTTCTCTTATATAATCTTTAACAGAAAAAGAAACACAAAATCAAGGTAAAGCCAAGGGAAAAGAAACTGACTCCTGTCTGGAAAACCATGTTTATATCTCTTAGAATATTTAAGAGTGATTAGAATGGCAAAACGTACCCATAAGTTTTGTAGCTCTTAAAGAAAGCATGTTACAGCTTCCTCCTAAGTTTCAGCTGGAACATTTTTAAATGTATTGATATGCCAACAAAAATAATTCTCACCAAGGCTTATGTCAGAGTTCAGTGTGCACAGTGTACTGAGCTGAGTGAGTGAGCACAGTCACTAGCATCAAATGGGTTGTTCTCTTACTCTTTTCTCACTGACTGTAAACAGATGCAACAAAAGCATTTCATGGCTAGTTAGCAGAATACTTAAAGCCTTGAGTGGGTTTGGTAACCCTTAATTTTGTTATGGTTGCTCGAATGCCAAGCAAAGACTGAAAGAGATGCAAAAGAAATGGTTTTAAGTAGCGGTGATGGAGGGCAGGGACTCTAGTACAGAGGAGTCTAAAATGCCCTCTGGCTCCAATGTCAGTAATTAGGTGAAATAAAGGGAGGAAGGAATACCAAAGGCTTGTATAGCGAGCAGTGAACAGAGAAGTCAGTGCTGCCTCCATCTGAATTGCAGCACATTTAGTGGGATAGTGAGTTAAGGATGTCATCGCAACACCTCAACTCGAACTTCATTTCTGTCTGAAAATGTGGAAATAGAGGCTGGAAATCCAGCGAGGGCACATTCAGCACCGTGAAATTCCAATAAAAGGATCTCTATAGGAAGTTCTAGGTATTAAATGCAGTGAAATCAGTGTCAAGGCAGGACACCGTTTCCCTCACAAAAAAAAGGGAAAAGATAGTGTTTGTGAGACTCTCCAGAGTAAGCTTTAGATAGCAAAGCTGCCTTTGCCCGCTGTGTGTCACTGGGCTCCATCAGCTTTCCGGAAGAACAGGAGAGGGGCGCGAGGGAAGGGCTGTGCCGCGGGGCTGGCAGTGTCCCAGGAGCCGGGCTGTGTCACTTCCCCGCCGGGTCCTCTGGGTGGCAGTCAGACATTACGGATGTCGTTTATTCTGACCGGCCTCTTTACGTGTCCCTGTCCTTTTTTTTTTTTTTTTTTTTTTTTTTTTTTTTTTTTTTTCTTTTTGTCAGAAAAACCTTAAAGTCTTCTGCTGAGCAATACACCAACTTCTGGTTGACACTTACTGACTAGGATACTGACATCCTCCACAATGTCAAAATAAGAAAAATATTTGTTTTCATTTTTGCTAATAGTTATTGCATCTTTGTTAACTTTATTGACTTAGGCTGAACAACCTTGGAGGTGTTACAAAAATATATTGTCGTGTCTGTTTTACAATTGATCTGTTGATTCAAGAGACAATAATGCGAAGAAGCACTGATTGACACTTTTGAGGCACAGTGTTGTCTGCCTTGCGATATTTACATGATTAAAAGTCAGAAGCCAGAATATTTCCTCTATTTTGTGGAAAGATATTTTACTCCTATGGAGCTTTCAAAATGTTTAAGACTAACCTAAAAAAGCAGCTAGACTAGCACTGTCTCAAATAGTACTGTCTGTCACATACCCTCAAGATATGAGTACCTCATTATGAGAACTTTATTGCAGTCCGTACTGTCTAGGACCAGCTGCCCATGTTTTTACTATTTATGGAAGAGATTATTTTCTGTAAATATGTCTATGACGAATCTTTGGCAAGAGAATAAAACTTGCATCTAACGTCACATTTCATTCCCGGTCTAAGATCTGAACAAAAATAAATTTAAAAACCCAGAGAAGCTTAAGTTTTCTCCCCTGCTGTTTCATCTTTAAATGTGAGTCTTTAAACAATGCCAAATGCAAACAAATGCTAAATAATTTTCATTAATGAAGTAGGAAGGGTGTGGAGCATTTTTACCCCTTATATTCTTGGACCTTCGACACTGGAAGTGATTTAATACAATGTGTAATAAAACAAAGGAAGAGTTACTCAGACCTAATGTGTTCAACAGATGATTAGAAGGGGTGGGAAATATAGCACCCTTTTGATTCAACCTGTATGCAGGTGATAGAATTTCCTTTTTCTTTTTGCAGTACAAACACATTTGTCCTTCAAACATCCTCTTCCCATATGGTTCTTTGAGGTTCTTCTGTTCCCCTGAGTGACTCTAGCTGATGAGAAGAGGCTCCTTGACTCATGTACAATAAAAAAATTTAAAAATAAAATAGAATTGGAGAATTTCATGTGTACCTTTGTAAAAAGGTTTTTGTGACTTCCATCTGAAACATCTAAAGCTGTGTTATTGTTTTGGCCTTTTCTTTTGCCTTTTTTTTTTTTTTTAATCAAGAAAAGTTTAAACATGAAGACAATGAATCACATACATTGGTGTTAAACTGCTAAACTCTGTGCAGGCAATCTTCCACAGCTGAAGATAAAGTTCAGTTGATGTTGATGTTACTTGTCTTCTCTCCCATTTTCTATTTCTGTACTTTATATACCATGCCCTCAATCATGCTATGAATAAATATGTACCCCCTCAGCATTCCAGCTACTTCTAGATGTGTAACATTTATCTATGCTGGAATGCAACATCACACAAAGTATACATGAACCAAACACATGCAAATATAAGGAAATATTGAGAACTTAAGATAAAAGTGTACATGTCTCAAGAAGTCCCGAAATGTGAACTTTGGGGAGCTGCATTGAAAAAACTGACTACTACATTTGGAAAATGAGGAATAACTATGGGTCAAGGAAGAAGAGGAATTACATGAAGAAAACTTCTAGATTATGTAGGGAGGGGCTCTTACTTAAAGTTTGTCTAATTGAAATTGTATGACATTGATAGGAAACCAATTGCTTGGCACCAATTAAATTATAGCCATGCTTGGGTTTTGAATGTTAATTGTACTTCACTCGTTTTACTTATTATTCAACTTAGGAATTTCTTTGAGACACACTGTATATCCACGCACTTGAGCACCAGCTAAGGACATAGATACTGATATGTAGGGAAAAGGATAATCAAAGATTGTTATTTCTATTTTTATACTCCTGGGAAGCACTTAGCAGCTTCCTGAGGAATGTTCTGTGCAGGCATGAGGTGCCACAGAAATATGCTTTTGCTCTAAGCATTCTTTAGTATTTAGGAGGCGGAGGCCCAGGCTCAGTCCCTGAACCTTAAGCCTGAAAATGTTTATATCAGTGGAGTCACTATTGGAGGTTTGGGCTCATTTTGTATCAAACTGCAGAGGTTCCTCAGTGTTGTAAATTCATGATCCTTGAGAAAGGACACTTCTGTAGTAGAAAGAGTAATCCTGTCAGGGAGTGAAAAAACAGAGTGACATTTGGTGGTCAGGATGTCTGCCCTGTATTACGCCCTGCATATGAACCTGTATGACACTGGCTTTTGTGCCATAAATTGGCACTTCCCAGTGTCCTCCCCTCAAAATGCAGCCTGAGAGCTCATTTGACTGCAGCACTGAAGGAGTGCCACGGGTGAAAGTCGCTGGGGAGGGAGCAAAGGGGGAAGGAGATGCAGAATGGGCACCATGGCAAAAAAGTAATGAGTAAAAAAGTGCTGCTCCCCATCAGCTGTTGGGGTGGCCCTTTGTTGTTGTACGTGTCTGAGTATAATGTAGAGCAGCCCTGGCAGTGCCTGAAGTTGCTCAGGGTCTCAGCCAGCCTGACTGTGGAGCTGTGCAGGCCGTGTGGAACTGTCATGGCTGCTCCTTCTGTTAGTCATGCCAGAAATGTTGCACTCATGTTTCCAGGGGACTGAGTTCTTTCAGATGCTTCCTGGCAATGCAAGAATCCAATGCTGACTCTCCCCTCCTCCCTCCTGCCTTAGCCCCTCTTTCTTTCCATATACTGTCAGGAACTCAGCCCCAAAACTTCTGGCTGGGCCAAGATCTTTACAGAGCTCCTACACAGATTCTTTGCATGTCTGCAGAGCTATGTTTGTGTAAGTAATTAGTTGTTACTTGTGTGGCTCCAGAATTGTATAGCTATGGCGCAGATAGATTCTGCTGAAGAATGTGCAGTGGGAATTCTGTAATGTTAAACATCCTCAGTGCATTTGAGGACACATGTCCTGTAAGCATATAGCAATAATTCTGCTTGACTGATATCCACTTCACACTTTCAATAAAATACTGAAAATGGTAAGTGCAGTTGAGGACAAACAGATGACATTTATTGTACATGTTTATTTTATTCCTGAAATATATTCAGGGCCAGTGCTCCCTCTGGTGGTAAAAAATACCATTTTAATAAATAGTTGGCTATTCTCTGTGTTTTCTCTAATGTAACGCTGAGTAACACTGAGCCAATTACAATTCTCTAACACATGTTTAAAAGAGTGTGGAGAGAAACACTGTGACTTGAGAGCGTTACTCAGGTTGCACAGTCCTGTTTCCTGCTGTGCACTGTAATTACTGGTCTAACACCTTGGAGTCAATTCACCTGAGTGCTCGCAGTTATATCAGCTGAAGGAACAAATACAGAGTCTGCATTCACCTCTCAAGTGGCTGGGGATGGTCTGGGTAGAAACCATGTAGTATATTGCAAGGCTGTTGTCCATTGCTGTGGATTTTATGAGGACACACTGGAGCATCAAGGTGTGTTGACTGTTTTGAATGGCAGGTTTTCCTGTTAACAGTCAGGCCCTTTTTTTAACTCTGCTTGGAAACTGCATTGTCAGTTTTCATCTTGAAACAGTTGCATTTCTTTGCCAAATATGCCCTTGGTAGAATTTCAGTTCAACGAATGTTAACTTTTGAGAACAGGATAGCAAGTGCATTTGTGAGAGGAATTCTGGGTTTGTAACACGTTGGAGTCAGCAGTGACACTGGTCTGAAGACAGGCCTCTGGCAAGGCCAAGGATTTTTTGGCTCCTGGCTCAGTTTCCCTTGCAGCGAAGGCGCAGCTGAGGAGCTGTGGTGGATGAGCTCCAGCAAACCCCAATGCTCTGGTGTGAGAAACTGGTCTGACTGCCATTCCATCTTGTGTCCTTGTGTCCTGCTATGTCCTCTTCCAAGGCATTGGCCTTGGAAGCTGCCTGGCCACCTGGTGAGCTCCTCAGCTCACAGAGGCTCGGCCAAGCTCACTCGCTAAGGAAAAGGGAGTAAATTTAGTGAGCTCAACTGGTGCACTGGAGGCTGAGGGAATCATACCAGGTGGTGTAAAGAAGGATGGGGTGGCACTGTCCCTTTAAAAGGACAAGAGCCACCTTTGCTGGGTAGATCAGTTTAGCTGACTTGTGACATCTTTCCCTTAGACTGAATTTTATGCCTCTTCAGATGAAAGACAGACACGTGTCTGTCCTGCTGTTTCAGCTGCTGGGGGATCTTTGGCAGAGGCAAATGTTAAGAAATGAAGCGTCTTTCAAAATGGCTTTGGGAAGAGCTACACATTGTTCCTCACCATGTGCCTGAGTCTCTGGAGAGCCTGAGAACATCATATTTGTACAGACACAGACACCCTGTGAGCCCACACTTTGGGAAGCAGTTGATTTATATCCATGTTACCAGCCTTTCAAGCCTAAAATCTCCCAGTCCAGCAGTCCCTAGGCAAAGTAATAGGGGAAATAATTTATAGTGGGGTGGTGATTATTTCCTCCCCCTCAGCCCTTGATATATTACAGCTGAATCTTCTGAAATGACTTACTTTATGTGACTCTCTTGCTTAGCAATCTGCAGTTGTTCCAAGTGTCAAACAGCATTTCATGGCTAATTTGGAAGGGGAGGTGTTGGAAAAAACATTAGCCCATGCAGTTAAGCTCTTAACAGGTTCATGTCTGTTTAGAAGTCCATTCAATTTTAATTTGAACCACCTAAAGCAAAGGCATTTCACAAAAACTGAGCTAACACAGACATCTTGCTTATTAAATTAGTGCAGTGGTGACTGAGCACTTGCTGTCTTTTTACGTAGCACCTCCACATTTTCAGCAGTTGAGTAGCAGAATATTCATTTTTGTGAGATGAGTAATGTGTTCTCCTTTGTGCTTTCTGACAGCTTGCATTGAATCAGCAGAGGTACAGATGACATGGTTACATCTGTTTTAATTTCTGAGACTCATGAATTGATTTGTAAGAAGCAGAAGCTCTTTCAATATTACTTGCCAAGATTTTGCAGCTGTGGATATTGGAACTTGAACAATACATAACCCTTGCAGTCAGAGTCTCATGCTCTTCATGCATCACAGCTAGAAATCCCAGCGCTGAGCAAAAAATAAGTGGGGTAGCAGTGATGATCTGGTGCTTGCCAATTTATGCAGTGTATATACTTAATGAGTTGCAGCATAAATGTATCACAAACACTTACTGTTGGGCTGTTTGGCTGTTTGGAATATTGAATGAAGAAGGGAACAGGCACAGACAAGCATGGGAAGGATGCAGCAGGTCAAGTGTTTCCTTGCAAGGCAAGGCATCTTCAGGACATGCTCATGTCTGTTCTGTACAGCATAATAAGTGAGAGCTTCATCTGATCTTGAAGTTTCAAGTAAGCCACTTTAGGTAGGAAAGCAGAAGTATAACTTGTTGCCTCAGTGACCTGTGGGGTCTGATCTACTCAGTGACATTAAGGATACTCTTCAGTCATATGACTTCACAGTTTAAGGATGGTAGGGTTTCTGTACTCTCTTGTTCAGTGTAGATACTCTGATAGAATTTTACTGTAATTCAGTGTAGTATCACTAATGCAAAAAAAAGATGGAAGCTTTTACTAACTCAAACAGGAGTATTGAAGTAAAAGCTTTATTCATTAGTCCTTGCAAATGCTGGCACCATTAGTTTTCTAAGGCCGTTGTACAAAGAGGAAGACTTGTTCTGGACTAAAGAAAGGAGGTGGAGCCCAGGAGACATCCCTAAGCTCTTACTGGGTCTTGGTGGAATAGGTAGCTCTAACTTCTCTTGAGTGTGCATAGGTGGCATGGAGGAGTTAAATCCCATTAACTGTGTAGCCTAAAATTCCAGAAGTTTGGACTTCTTACACAATACTTGGTTTGGACTATTTACCCTTAATTTACTTTGCAGTGAAATCAAATGGGAAGGTGGAGTAGAAGGAGAGGTGTTTGCAGTGTAGGTCTGTGATTCTCTGTTAGAGTAAGCAGCCAAGGTGGCAGGTTGCATGCAAAGAGGGATCCGGCAGCGCTCACACATGCAGTCTCTTTTATGTTTCCTTACTTCCCTCTTGCAAAAAGATGAGCTCAGTTCCAGTAAGAGAAATCATGAGTCTGCAGGCTTTGGGGTGGTACAGACCTCCACATGCTCAGGAGTTATATTTTCCAGGCCTTGGAACACCCAGTACCTTGACTGGGTGTCCAGAAGTTCTGGACAAATAGCCAGTTGTTTTTCTTCTTGGCCTAACAGTTTAAGTCAGGAAAATAAAAATGTTTCCAGGGAAACCTGAATGTATCTTAGCTCAAAGTGACTTGTTATGGTCTCAACTCTGCTCTTCCAGCTGTTTTACCCCTTAGAATGGGCAGCCTGAAAAGTTGAAGATAGCTTTAGAAGAATTTAGTATAGTTGCCTTAGAAGTTGCAAGTTTTTATGTATTTTAAACCTTTAGGTAACCTCCTTGGTCAGCTGAAGCACTTATTCCCTTAGTAAGTGATTTACAGGCAAGTTAAGGCCTTTATACAGTTCCAGAATGGTCTAAGGGAGCTTTAGACCAAGTGAAAATCTGTAAACCTTACTTTTAACTTTCCTTAAGAGTGGAGGAAAGACTATTTTTCTGTGTTGCAGGGTGCAGTGATTGAAAGTGTGGTGAAATCCTCGGGGGCAGAACTTCTGAGTGCAGAAAGTATCAGCCATGTTACACATTACGTTGTGTGTGTTACACATGAGGCATATTTCTCTGTGGGTGTCAAATTAACCTTTTTTTCTTCTCCTTTGCACATGTTTTACGTTCCTTCAGCAATGGAAGTACATATAACCCTGTTGTATGTACTTGAGTGTCTTCTCCTTCCTTAGCCTATGTTACAGCAGGTCAAGAGAGCAAGTGCCCAGGATTCAGTGTGAAATTCTGGTCTGAATGACATAACCATCGATTTTGTAGAAGTACACTTGTGAAGTGCAAATTAGCCAGTCAAAGTATGAGTTTATGTAATTTCTTTAACTTTACAGATATATTTTAGATTGCTAATAATTTCAACATTCATTCAGAGACCTGCATTTTGATGCGTTCCTCCTTAAAATGTATTTCAAAACAATTTTAGTTACTTTAGTACTTGGACTTTGTACCTCTACAGCTGACCTAGAAACATATTTCTGCAGCTGTTCTGGTGTTTGCTTTGCTTTGTTTTCTGGTCTAATACACTGCTTCAGATTTGGCACAAACCAAATAAAAAATTCTCAAACCATGATAAAGAATATTGGGAATTAAATAGAGGATATTATGCCATTTCAGGACTTCAAGGAAATACTGAGTGTTTGCCTCAGAAAGTACTATTTTACTGAAAAAAATTATTTTTGTGGGAAGACAGAGAGGAGAAGCAGCAGGATAATTTTTTTTTCTGTCTGGAATTTTTAATAAATGAATGTTATTTTGATTTTACTTTCTTGTGCTTTTATCATCTCAGTTAGAGTTTTCTCTCTTCCTCTTTGGCCCTGCTTTTCATACCCATTAATAATGTCCCTTCCCCCTTGTCTCTTCATTTTAACAAAATCCTGGAAAAGGAACTAGAAAACAACATCAACCTAGTAACTCCATAAATCTTCCAATTCCTCTCATCTTCTGACACTATAGCACCATGTCTGTTGGTTATCACTCAGTTTCCTCTGTCTGCATGTCATAACTTTTTCTTTGCAAGATGCCTGTTATACTTCCTGGGCAAATGAGCTCTCCAAGACTCAGATGTTCTCATGTGTGCTCAGTCCTCAGCTGACCTCTAAGTAGCCACTATATTTCTGGGAATATTTGTTCTGAGCAAACAGGAGAAAAGTTTATTGTTAATTGCCATCTGAAATCAAATACTAAATTGGGTGTTAATTACAAGTTGCAATTTCATCTCTCACTATTTTTCTAAAAATCATAAAGTCTCTGTAGTGGCCCTTTATGTGTTTTGAACTTTATTAATTTTATTCAATTTTTGCTATCATTTGAAAATTGCTGTGTTTTGAGTTTATAAAGCAGGTTCCATGTTTTTAGCTGTTTTCCAAATTTGTAGAACTTCTTATTTTCACAGTTTCACACTAATCTTTTATTTATCCAATATTCCCACAGTTTTTGGCAGTATGAAGTGTTTCTGCTTGTTTCACATCAGACATTGAAAGGACAACTCCTGGTTACGTCCTGCAAGGAACCAGTGGCTTTTGATTTGCTTGATTGGCTATTTCCAGGAATTGACATGCATGAGTTCTTTCCCCCTTTCCCTATATGTAGATTTTGCATCTTTTTTTTTGCTTTCACTGGGAGTCCAAATATAGTTGAATGTATAGTAGCTGCAATATTGATCTGGAATGTGGATAGGTTTTCTGCCTCTAGATTTATCTGATTTAAATACATTTGGAGTTGTAAGGAGAGAGGTAGCACAGGTGTCCCATGTAGCACTGAAGCAGAATCAAAAGGATGATACATACAAATACGAATTTGTGTTCTCCTTCTTGGGAAGATCCTGTATCTTGAAGCACTCTGTCTCTGAACCACCCTGAAATCCAAGTCCAAGTGACAAACGTGGTTGGTCTCCAAAACCTGCTGTTGTGAGTTCTGTATAAGAAGAGTGATATTTACCATTCATACACTAGTTGACCAAACAGTGCCATTTGTGGTTTTTAGGAATTTAGTTGTTGATTTGGGCTGTTAGATTTTCTACTGGGATTTTAGCAGCACCTCTGGAGGAATGCAGGTAGGTTCTTTTAGAGGGAAAGTGACCTTTCTGTTACCAGGAGAATAAATCTGCTATGAAGAGTGCTATCCAGAAAAAAAAAGTTTAACTAATATTTAAAGAGTGTTTTTCTGTTATGCCACACTCAGTCCCTGACAATTATTACTGAACCATAAATATTTCTTTATTTATAAATAATCCTTCTTTCAAGTACCAACATGAGCTCTTTGCTGTCACATGCAGCTTTTTATCACTTAAATGGTTCCTTGAGCACAGAGAAGGGATATATAAATTACTTGAAGAAGGAGCTTCAGTTGTGTAGTTGCTAATTAGGTTTTTTTTCTTCCACAGGGAGAAAGAGGCTTGCCGGGACTACAGGGTGTGATTGGGTTTCCTGGAATGCAAGGACCTGAAGGTCCCCCTGGGCCACCAGGGCTTAAGGTAAGAAGTTAAGCTTAGGTATTGAAAACAATCAGATTTCCCTAAATTGTTGTCCCAAGAAAAGAAAAACCTTTCTCATTTACTTTTCAGGGTGATACTGGAGAACCAGGACTGCCAGGAACAAAGGGAACAAGAGTGAGTTCTGTCTTACTTTCTTGCAATTCTGTTGTCTTTGGGTATGGCTGCCTTCAAGTGCAAGAGGAAGTGTCTGAATAAATGAATGACATCCCCTTGAGTTGCACAATAATTTCAAAATTCTCACTTTTACCTTTGAATTCTTACTGCACTGAATCGCCAGTACCTTTATTAATTTGCATTGTTACCTGATACTTATCAGTGTGTCAACAGCACTGATTTTAATATGCCTCTGATATCTTCCTAACATATCAAAAAGCTTTTTTTCCAGTTTCATAATGAACCAACTGTATTTCCTCCTACAAAATTCTCTTTTATATTTGCCATCTACCCTTGAAGTACTCCAGCAGAGAAGCTGACACAGTCATGAGCACATAAGTGCTAAAAAGATACAGAGCAAATTAAAACGAGGGACAAAGATTCCTTAACTTTGCTAGAAGAGGCTCTGAGTATCTGTGATCTTTCTGTTGTCATTCCTGTTAAATGGGGTACTAATATAGCACTTATTTTAGCATATTATATTGGCTAGGGCCATGCCTGTTGGGATTTTGTGATGTGCCAAGCTCTTTCTGAAAATTTTCACATTTCCTAATGTCATGATGAAAGAGGATTCAAGTGACTTGGCCAGTAATGACGCATACATTTTCAGCTATACCCTTTTGCTCACAGATTCTTAAAATGCCATCTCAGTTTTGTTCTCCATTTGCCTGCAATTGCTGCAGCAAATAGAATTTTCTGAAGTAGCTGCAGTTTATGAGGTGTTACAGAGATAGTCTGCTAGATCAAGAAATCCATATTTCAATCCATGATGTTTGTGTTGACCTGGGGTATCCTGAGTGTTAATGTAAATTGGAATATATTGTAAATTGCAAATGTATTTGTTTGCTGCAGAGTAAGTAAAATGTATTTTAGCAATTATGAAGTTTGAAAGAAGCAAATACACTATCTGAGCTCAGGATTCCCATGAATCTTTTCTGCTTCATAATACATGTTTTAGGAATTGCTGCATGGATAAGTAAGAGATAGGATGAAAATGATGTGCCAACTTAAATGCCTGATTTGTTACATGGAAAAGCTGTCCAAGGAAAAACAATTATATCAGCCTGATAGGAATTTTGATAATAAGAATGAATTGATATATGGATGAGAATGAA
>WEIU01019891.1:251080-291661 GCA_013389925.1 Aegithalos caudatus | reverse complement strand
CAGGCGGAGCCCTCGGCGCTGGCGGCCGCAGACGAGGCCTCCAGCAGGAGCTCGGCCCTGCAGGAAACCGACGACAGCGACGACGACCCTGTCCTCATCCCGGGGGCCAGGTACCGAGGAGGGCCCGGGCACAGGTGAGGGGATACCTGGCTCTGCTTGGCAAAATCATTTCTGGGGGTTGTTTGTTTTTCCTTTCTTTTTTCCTCATTTATTTCTTCCAATGAAAGATCGAGAATCTCAGGCCTCGTATCCTTAGAGTAAGTTGTTCTTTGACAAGTGGCCAAGAGCTTGATGTCTAAGTGTAACTTACCAATGAGTAAGTTGTGGACAGCTGCATCTTCCCTGCAAGCCAGGAAGGCTCTTGCAGATCTAATACCTGTTCACGCTCATCTCTTGCCTGCTGAATACCTTGCTGCTAAATATTTGTAGTTTATTTTTTATTCTTCTCCCTCTAGTCATAAGTATAGAAAGTTCATAAATTTGGGTACGAGGACCTGCATCTTCTTTCTGCTGTACCTTGGGTGTTCTTATTTTGGCAAAGCAAGAGCTTTTAACTGCTGTTGTGCAGCAATGGTATGTTTGTAGTACATACATTAAAACTGATGTGTTCAATTTTTCATTATTCTTTATCTCTGAAAGAGAAACTGTAATCCTTTTCCTTTAGTTGGTTATTAAATATTACTATGTATGTCAGTAAAAGAAAAAGGTAGACTGCTAGCTGTCACCATTAATAAAAGATGCATTTAGGTTTTTTAATATGAAGAGCTGCACATACTTGTTTGATCATTCAGTAAACTGAGCCCTCCAATTGCTATTGTTGGTTTGATACCTTTGTTTGCTAATTTCAAAACTATAAAATTATTTAAGCAACATTTCTGATGCTAGTCTTCAGACAATAATTTTTTTACTAGCTTTAGATGCAGTTTAACCTCATGTCAGATACTTCTGCTTTACTCCTGTTCAAAGACAGTGCTAATACTTTCTTATGCTAGCAATGCAAATTCTTCACAGGAATTTACAATATATATTCATTAGGAAATCAGGAAGAACTTAATAGTTGTTTCTAGAGAAGGTTTTGAATAATTTGCAATTAAAATAGAAATCGTAAGCCACCACATTGTCAGTAATGACAAAAAGAACAGTCAGTGGTTGTTTATTACAAAGCACGAGTAATTCTGCTCACTAAATGACAGTTTTTATGAAGAAGCCAATATACACAGATTCTGCCTTAATCCATTAACTTTCCTTGCAGTACTGAGTATTTGTAGGCAGATATGGAATGGCAGAAATATTTTCCCCTGCAGAGCCGATGTTCATTATGATCCAGTGATTGAAGAGCAAGCTGTGAAAAGCCCTGCAATTTTAATCCCATCTCCATTTTCAAGCAGGATTCTCTTCATGCACCATGTTGTCCCTACCATGTAATAGTTTCTGTAGCAATGTGATAAGAATGGCACTCCCAGGTATCACACAGCTGTTACCATTTCCCACTAGTGGGGACATCCTAAATGAAATTACAATTTATCTGACATGCTTGCTTTCCTCTCTGTGCAGTGAGATTTCTTCCTGTAACACTTTATCACCTAGGAAAGATCATTCAACTAAATGAATGATATAATTAAAATCCTTTATGCAGTCCCCTGCTTCCTTATTCTTCCCCCAAATAAAACCTGAAAAAAAGTTGCTTTGTAGTCAGTGTTGGTTTAGGATTTCCTGCAGATTTTCATTGCTCAGGTTTAATGCCTGACCAGATCATTCTGTTCTGCTTTTGTGTGTGTGCAAGCAGTGAAGTTTTCCAGTCTAACTTCCAAGCACTGCATTCCCTCCTATTCTTCAGGTTTCAGGAGCTTCCAAATGTACTCAGAGATACTAAGGAAAAGTAAGAAATCCTGTGTTTGCTCAAAGGAATTTGGATTTCCAGAAAGAAAGCAGACACTGATGGTCTTAAAGGCTATAGCTCTAAGCCCTCTTAGTATTTATATCTCAGAGTGAAAGGAACTGGAAGTCCTCTCTACTAGTACTATGGCAGTTGTTACAGCCTAAAACCCCTTTCACAAACTGATCAAATTTCTATAAAATCCCCCATATCCTTTAACGAGTAGGAAGCTAACTCAAAGCATTGCTGCTGCCTTGGGTATACATGAACTAAACCTGGTCATTTTGTTCTGTGCTAACATTCTGTTGTGATTGAAATCATTTTTTACACCCAGTGCTCATCATTGAATGATGTTCCATGCCCTGTCCTTTTTCAGGTTTTGCCCCCTTAGACTGACTGCCAAGTTTTTCTCACTCTCAGCAGTAAAAATTAATGGGTTTCCTGCCATCGTGCTGGTTTCTGTCTCCTCTCCATGTTTCACTTCTTGCCTGAATGTGTAGCCCAGCCCCCTGCACTGTTTGGGTTTTGGTGGAGTAATTCTCTGGTTGTTACTCTTGGTCTGGAGAGGATTCTCTGAGCACAATGAGCTGGAGCTGTGTCCTCCTCCTCTCTTGTGTGGGGCTGGGGGCTCATGGTCAGACACAAGCCCAGCACTCTGCACCCTTTCCTACTCTCCTTGCTAATTAATGAGTGTTCCCTTACACCAGAAGGAAGTTCAGATGGGTATATAACTCAGTTTTATACTGCTGATTTTCTTTTTCTCAAGGCCCTACAGTCCCCTCTCTATTAATAAGTTCCCCACCCTCAATGTGCTGCATGAATCCATTCCTACACCCTACTCAAGGGCCATTAGCAACACATGGCACAAAATTGTCTGCAAGTCTGGGGCTCCACTCCTCCAGGATGCTTTCTGTAGGCTTCTTTTCTCTTTCCTCACTCATTAAATTGTGTTAGCTAACAATTCCTTTACTAAATCTCATTTTTAAGTTTATCTAATACTTTACTTTCCAATAGATTGTCTTTTTAAGTTAATTAATGGCATTAATATCTGAGTAATAAAGTGGATGTTTTTTCCTCTGTAGAATACTTAGGGGGAGCTGCTTTGTTTTTTTGTTTTGTTTGTTTGTTTGTTTTGTGGGTTTGGTTTGGTTTTGTTGTTTGGTTTTTTTCTGAAGAAGACTAGCCAGCAATAATCTACCTTTTGTGAACATATTTTATGTAATGAAGAATAAAAGTTTCCTTTTTCTATAGGACAAAAAAATTTTAGAAAGGCTGTTGCAGCCTTCAGAAACTAATTCTGTTTGATTAATAAGCCTTTTCCAATATGTAGCATTACTGGCTTTGTCTGCAATCAATTTCTTTTTCTTTAGGCTGTGTTTTCTTATAAACCAAATAGCTCTTGTTTACAGTGAGCAGAAACTCTACAGGTGGAGAAATTCAGATAAAGGAAACTATCTCAGAGTCATTTTCCCACTGTGAACTACAGCTTTCTCAACTGAAAAAGGAAGGGTGGATTTCTGATTCTGCACTCTGAAATCATGATCTGTAGCTTCCTCTTAAGGAAAAAAAGTGGCAGAAATACCCTTCTGATAGCTCTGTTAAATAGAGCTCTAAATAGATTGAGAACTTCCTGCTGCATCTCACCTTATTTTTAGTAAGATGGATGTAGATTTCAGATTGATAAATATTGTTTATTTTGCAAATCTAATTGTACAAGACTTCCATTGTTTGAATATTATTTGGGTACAAATCCAAGTTGTAATGTTTGATCTTTTTCTCAAATACTCTAAGAATAGATACAAGGGACATAATCTCATATTGTGGATGCTTATAAATCTCAAAACATAATGAGGATAGGTGGTTTCTCACCAACTCACCCAAAACTGAGCAGTCAGGAAGGACTGGGAAAAGTCTGCACCTGCTTTAATATTTTGAAAAGGACTTTAAATAGTAGCAGCAAAATGTGGAGAAATGCCACAATCCTTTGGTTAATTGGCTAAATCAGCCACATGTTGACTAGGAGTCAGCTAGGAAGTTTTGACACAGAAGGACATTCTTTAAAAGAAATAATTAAGAATGTGACATCTGACTTTTTTCAGCAGCATTTCTGTAGCCACTGAGATCACTATAGGAATGGTGTTCACAAGTGACTAAAAGAAGCTAAGCAGTTATTTCATTTTTTCATGTTGTTGGGCCAATCAATGCAGGTTTTTTTTAACAAAATGGATAAGGAAGTTCACAGAATATGATAAAATTTAAAGAAAATTAAACCCTCTTCTGTACAGCAGAGCAGTTTGGCTAGATAGTCACCAGAGTAGATAACCTCCTGTGCATTTTAGGGAATCCCCAGGAAAAGGTGCCTTCTCTGACAAATAGGACAACATGTGCAGGTCTTTCAGTCTGGATATATTCAAGGGCATTTCTTCTTTAAAACTTTTTGGGTCCAGCAAGTTTAGCTCAAACAAATGTTGTTCCTTGTAATCTGTGGGAGGGAAAAAAAAAATCTCTGCAAAGTGTTCTTCATACACAGAGAGTGCAGTTTTTAATGGATTGATCTTAATTTTCACAAATTAGTCAAAACAGCTCTCTGAGGGCTGATTTCCTTCTTAAATGACTGAATGAATTTTGTTTGGACTTTGAAGTTCATCTGGGGGCGGAGGCTAAGCCTGGAAAAAGCTACTACTAGTAGGTTAAAATCTAAAGAAATAGGAATGTAAAATGGAAATGATGATACAGCTGCTGTGAAGAATTACTGCATTTTATAACTTAACTTTGTGTACTGTTATATAATCTGAATACTATTTTTGCTGAAATCCAAGTAGTCTTATATACTGACTCATACACTGAGAAGGAGCCTTCTCAGTTGGAATTCATAGAGCACATTTTGTAAGAGATGCTAACCTTTGAAAAACATGGTACCCAGCATTTGTGAATGACTTCAGTTGTTATTCCCTTTACTAGATATAATATCAGAGGAACAGCGATAGGTGATAGAATTATGAGGTAATCAATTATTTTATTCCTCCCCTCCTCCTTTTTATTGCCATATATTGGATTTATCAGGTTCTTGTTTTTCGTATCTAACTGGCATTTTAAGAATTGCTGTACTTCAAATGCTATGAATTACAGAGCATATTGCTTGAGTTATATTTAGCTGCATGTGTTGCATGGAAATTGAAAAGAAATGGCAGTGTATACATTTTACAACCTATTAACATTTTTATCGTGTGTCATAGAAATTAATGGAATTTGAAAAGCGTGTAGTTTGTGAAAAGAAAAACCTTTTATTTTTTTAAATTGAGCTGCTGAGGAATGAGTTATATTTTGCATGGGCTACTGCTGACTTGCTTTGTCTGGTAGTAGAGAACATCCAGTTCTGGACAAAAATATAAGACTACATGGATCAAAAACCATTTATATTTTTTGCCTGAACAAGGTTATGGAACTAAGCACAATTATTATTATTAGTGCTATATTGGGTAGCACACATTTAGCAAGATAGATGCTAAATTTTATACAATATTGCTTTTAATGAAGTTAAATGAAAAACATCATTTGATCTCATATTCTCCATTGAAATACTTGAGGGAAGCAGTTTAAAGAACATATAAGGCAATTTTGGTAATTGTGTTTGGCCACATGCCCTCAGAGGGAGAAAGTCTGTGCTGTGATTTCAGCCAGAGGGGAAATGGCCCAAAGTTGTTGTAATGATGAAAATGAACATCTTGGCTTCCTGTGGCTGGAAAGGCAAAGGTGCAGGATGAGATTCCATAAAAGACTTAGTTTGAGTCCTGTATTTTAAATGCCTCCAGGAAAATAGTGCAATCTGTATTTCTTTGTCTTATATTTTCATCTTAGCTGCAATTGGAATACCTGGATTTAACTCATCGGCTTTCTTAGAGATTCAGGAATCTGTGCTGTTTGTACTTCAAGTTTTACAATTGGCATTCTTTCTATATTCAGGATGCTTACCAAGGAGTTCTTTAGCTCTTCAGCACAGCCCAGGGGAATATTAGTTTCTTGTTGCTATAAATTTTATATAAAATAAATGATGCATTCAGCACAGAATTTTTATCAGTCTGTTTTTCTCTGCTTTTCATCATCATTCAGCAGCATATGAGGTGAAAATTTAAAAAATGTTTTGTAACTGAGAACGTTGATTGTGTTTGAAAGCTGGGAAATGACCTAGGAGGGCATTACAGTAAACATTTGGTTTTGTATGGTCAGCAGTGAAATGACTTGGGCTTTAAGGGTAGTGTCAGTGTGCTGTTAACAGGATGGTTTTGCCTTTGGTGTTGAGCTGTCTTAATGCTTGAAATTTGACAGCAGCAGTAAATCCCTTCCACTGGTTCAGAAGCTCCTAAAGGAAGTAATTAATAGCAGAAATATAATCAAATGTTGGCATTTAGTCAAGGAATCTATTTTAATATGGAGGTTAAGGCAAGCCTTTGGAATTCTTGGGCAGGACAGTGGCAGCTGGCAGGTGATTCCTTTAGAGGATCAATGAAGAAATTACAGACCTGGATCAAGGTTTGCTGCAATGGTTTAGATACACACACAAATAATATCAGAGTCATGGAATGCCCTGAGTTGGAAGGGACCCACAGCTGAGTCCAACACAACTGGACACCCCCAGGAATCCCACCATGTGCCTGAGAGCATTGTCCAGATGACCATAAAAATAAAATCTAAATTAATGGTTATAAGCCTTAGGTTCTCTGCAATTGTTTTGGATAGGGAAAATAGTTCAAAGGAGAAGACAGCAACAAGAGCAGATAAAAAATGTTAACATCAAAGAGCTCCAGAGAAGGAATCAGCGTTTGTGGTCCTCAGCAGCAGTCCAGTGAAAGATGTCTCTGCTCCTGGCAGGGGCTTGGGGGATGATCTTTAAGGTCCTTTCCAGCCCAAAGCTGTCTACTGTGAAAAAGAGACCATGCTTGTCTCTGTGTGAGTACATTTGGAATCTTGAGAAGTGACAAAAATCCTCAGTACTGAGGGGATCAATACTTAGCTCAATATTCAGTGCAGACCTGAGACAAGAGGGATGGAGCGAGGAAGCAGGGAGACGTGAGCTCAGGATACTGGCCATTATCTGTCTGGGATAATGGTGTTTGGAAGAAGCAGGGTTATCTCAGCTACCAGATGAGTTTTGTGGCAGCCCCTACATTATTGTCCTTTAACAAACAAACCAGTTATTTAATTGTGCAAATTGTACAGATTCTTGTTTTTAAAGAAATCCTCATTAAGCTTCAGAACTTCTAAATATACAGAAAATGCCATATGTGACAACTTACATATTTTAAGACTTAACTTATGTGTATATATATTTTCCATCTCTCTCCATTTTTAATATATAGATCAGTTTGCATCACAGGATTTCTGTGGGTTTGTGTTTTTTGTTTGCTTATCTTGAACCTATGTTTAAGTAAAAAAAATATGGCTTCACTTCTGCATCCCTGTTCCATTCATCTCAGAGACTTAAGTGGACTTTTGATAATTAATTACAACAATTAACTTTGAGAATTTAAAACCTGGCTGATCATGAGGGGAAAAGCAGTGCTCTGTGGATACTTCTTAGAACTGTACCCATTGATGGGGTTGCCTGAGGAGTGCCGACACAATGTGCATAAATTCCATTATCTGACATTTTGTGCTTGGAAGAGCAGTTTGGGAGGGAAGCAGCAGCTCTCAGCCAGGCTCAGCTCAAGCTGAACTTCAGAACAGTTCAAATTGCACAGCACATTTCTGTACCCACTGATGCTCCAAGTGTTGAGGCTGCTATCTGTGTTTGTACTGGCAAAGACAGGATTTGCTCATCACAAATACAAATGAAAGCAGCTATGTCAGATTTAAAAATTCTTGTGCGTGTATGACGTAAAAAAATACATAGAAAATCTGTAGTTCTCAACAAGTAATACCCCTCAGAGAGAAGGCTTTTTCCTGTAATGTTCTTTGTTCTGAAATGTCACTAAATTGGGCTCATATTTATGTTTTCTGGAGCAGATTTGCCTCTGCCACGTTCTTGCTTTCTGCAGGGCTCGATCATAGTACGACTGTTAGAGCCATGTGTGCTTGGCTGCCTTCTCCCTGGTGAAGGTAACCATTGACTTCACAAGATAACTAAGTAGAAATCCACTCCTGCCTTTTAAAATAAGGCCCCAAATGAGGAGGTTGAATTCAGAGCTCCATTTAGTTGCAAGACACTTTTAACCAAAAGTTGCTTCTGTGCTTCTGCTCTTATTTAAAAATGCATGATTCTGATTGCTGAGTAGTATTGAGGTTTTTTTGTAATGTCTGCATATTTCAGCCTAGGGGAATGGAGAGGAGGAGATTAATTTTTGTAGAGATGTTTAGATGAAAAATTGTGCAAGAAATTACAATTAGCCACTTTAATACCATCTCCTAATCCCAAGACTTTTTACTGCTGTCCAGCAAGTAACCCTTCTGAAACAGCTGGACAAGTCCACTGCTCTGTCAGTCCTAATGATGTTTAACTTCCCAGCCTCTTCACTGCACATCTTTAATTAATGAATGTGAATAAATGCACCAAAATTATGAAAAGCAATCACAGTAAATGATAGATGCTTTTATTTTCTCACACAAATGCCATCTTTTTTTTTAAGCAAGTAAAATCCAAATCTGCACAAATAATGGTTTAAAGTTTCTGTAAGTGTTTGATGCAGCCTATCATGTGCATGCCACCCTTTGTCCTGGGGATGATCTTAAACTGGTGAGAATAAGTCAGTGATCTTTAAAACACAGTAAATAAAGAATGTAGGCTTCATTTTTTTCACCTCTGTTGTATGAAGATATTGTGAAGGGCCCTCTTAAATCTGTTGAAAATTAAAGTTGAAACTTGGCATATTATAAGGATTAACTAAAAAACACAGTGTATTTACTGTAGTATAGAAAGGATGAACCAGGAAATTGCCTAGGGATTGAAAGGATAGAAAACTCTCACCAAGGAAGTAATAGTAGTCTACTTTTTCTGGTGCTGTTTGCTAGGCAAACATGTAAGAAATGTATTATAATAAATAGCACACTGTTAAGTGGATCTCTTGGCCGGTGCTTTCAAAACTCTTCTGGTTTCTATTAAAAAGGCATTAAAATTTACTTTGAAAGCTTAGCTGTATGAGGTGATCTGTCTTAGTAAAACAGTGTGTGGTTTGTTGGTTTATTTGTTTTTATAGTAAATAAATTTGCATTAATGGCTTACATTCCTTTTCCTTCTTTGCTTAACTGTAGCATAACATTTACTTCACCTTAACTTTTCAGTGCAACTTTCTCCTGTGGCAAAAATTGGACAAAAATCTAAGCAGATCACTGGCTGAGAGAATTAGTTATAAGATAGATCTGGTGGGGTTTTTATTCTGGAGTAGAGGACTTGTTCCTGGAGTCTCCAGGATCAGTGACTAAAACACTGGAAAACATTACTTAAAAACAAATTCAGCTTACTTTCTGGCAGCAGTTTAGTGAGGTTCCTGGATCAGTTTTATTTCTAGGATCATATAAATTTCTGTAATAGTTTCAGTCCTTGCATTCTGCTAAAATCTGTACCTGCTTCTTCTTGAGAGTGACATTCCCCTTGGACTGTGTTTGGGACCTCAAACTAATAATGACAAGGAGTGACAGAAGAAAAAGAACTGAGATGTGACTGTCTGGTCATAACTAGAATTATAGGGATCTGCAAACTGAGCAGCTAAGCAGGAATAATTTGACACACCAAGGTCTTTTCACAGATTAATAATAAAAAACAGTTCCTGAAATTAGACACTCACAAAACAAATTACATGATTTGGCGCTTTTTTCTCTCTGTTATTTTAGGAAATCTCCAGCTGTAAACCTTACTGCTACCATATGGGCTAGGTGCTCCAATAATGGATCTCAAATCATCTTTTGCCTTAGTACTGAAGTGCTTAGAACTTTTTAAAAGCTATCTAAATATTGAGTCTTGTCATAGAGAAATAATGATGAGAAATACATTGGACAAAATTTTAGGAAAAACCAAATCACACTGAGAGACACATTAGATCCTTAATGGATTTTTAAAATTTCAAAACTTCTGTTCTGGCATAGATTTTTTTTTTTTTTTTTTTTTCCCCACTTCAGAATTTTGCTATTTCAATATGGGTGGAGGATGAAAATAAAATAGCATGTGAATTTTGCCAACAGCTGAAGTTTGTTCTACACAGGAGGAATAAAACCTGGCATCACTTGACATTCCACTCTCTTGCATGCTATTCTTGTTGTAAGCCAGGATGGAAAAAATTCAAGTCTGTAATTTTACAGTCGGGATTATGTTGATGTCTGTGCCAAGCTCACGGAGAATGTGTTGGAGTGCCTAATGCTGAATTTTGAGAGCCCCTGGCAGTGTCTGGGGAGGGGCTCTCAAGTGCTGTTGTCTCTGGAATTCCCAGGCGCTCCGCTGTCGCCCGCATCCAGGAGCTCTTCAGGAGGAGGAAGGAGAGGAAGGAGATGGAGGAGCTGGAGACGCTGAATATCAGGCGCCCCTTGATCAAGATGGTTTACAAAGGGCACCGCAACTCCCGGACCATGGTACCGACTGCTGGGCTTTGGGGCTGGGGGCTGCCCCTGCTCTGCTGGCCAAAAACGAGACTGGGATGCACTCTTAGGCACTTTGGCTTCTGTCTGCACTTGGAAGGCACAGAATTGGTTCTAAATGAAAATTAAAATTAGTGGGACCCGTGTGGCTGTGAACGGCATTTGAACGCCCCTGAGTTTAAGGCTTTCTCCCCTTAAAATCCTTTAAAACTTGGGCCGTTTTTCTTTTTCATTTTCTCTCTCAGCTTAAGTGGCATAAAATGTGCCTGCCTTCCAAATAATGATTTAATCCTCACTTTCCCTTCCAAGCTGTTCAAAATTATTATTTAATCTTTAGCTTTGAAGAGCTTGAAAGGGAAAGTGAGGATTAAACCACGGTTTTGAAGAACCTTGACATCTCTGAATTAAAAAAAAAAAATCTAGTGCTAGTTATTAAATTATAATTTAGCTACTAGTTGACTCATCTTTTTCACACAAAATGGTGTGTTTTAAGATAAATGCAGTTATTGTGTTTGTAAAACAATGGTGCATGAAAAACAGATGCTGCTTTCCTTGCTATTTCTTCTTTTGGTTTTTGCAGTATTTTGAACATCAGAAGTTCTGAGTTCTAGGTGGTATTTTGCAGAAGTAGCTGGTGTGTTATTTTGCAGCTGATGTGAGCAGTAGTCCCTTTACCCTCAAAAGCCATTTTCTAGGGTTTGTGTGAATAGCTTTGATTACACTGGGAAAAATGCTTCAGTAAATACATATTTCAGTCTACATAAACAATCAACTTTGATTAATGATGAGGAGTTTGGCACTGTATTTCAGAAATCAATTTTAATTGCTCAAACCCCCATTAGTTTAAAAGTCCTAGCATCAGGGACTTTGTGGTTAAAAGATACTCAAAGTGAGTGCATCTAAGTGTTAATTCAGTCTCTGTCTGCATAGCTGTTATTATATAGATTATTTAACAGATTTTGTTGTTTGGTTTCTTGGGGATGTGGGTTGGTCTTTTTGCTTTTGTTTCATACAAGCACCTATGGCAAGGAATGAAAGAAAATGTAAATTTATTTTCCCTGTTGGTCTCTATAGTTGCAAACTTCATTTTAATCTGTTGGTTTGAATAATACCCTCATTCCTGCAAGGCAAGGGCTAATGATATTTCCCTTTCAAATTTATGAAGGAGACAGCTTAAAAAAGCTTTGTTTCCTACACACCTGAGCAGCCCAGGGATAAAGTTGTGTTGTCAATTACATGAACCATTTATTATATATATATATATGTATATAGTTTTTATATAGTGTGTCTATGTGTATATAGTGAATTAAGATTGGGCAGGCAAATGGAATAATTCTGGTTTTTCCTTACTTTTGAAAACTTAATTTGACAATCTTACATTTTTTTATAGTCCTGCTTTTGAAACAGTGACTTTTAGAAACTTTTGAAAACTGAAATTTTTGAATGTGAAATTCAGTTCTGTTCATTTCTGCGGTGCTAAAATTAGATTTTATGAGTATTGAGAAGTATGAATAAGAGAATACAAAGGAAACAGAAAGAGGTCATAAATGAAAATTAAAATATAAAATTAAAAGTTTTTTATTATTGAAGATGATCTAGATGTAACAGGATAATGAAAATATATGTTAAAAGGAACTATAAGACAAAATCTGCTGAAATATTAATACACTGGGATTTATTAGAGGAATGCAGCTTCTCTGGTTTATTTTTAGATATCTGGATAACTTTATTGCATTGACTGCAGTCATTGGGACTTATTCTATAGACAAAGATCTACCAAGCCTGAAATTTAAACCTGGGTCTACTTATGCTGGAAATAAAGCATATTTCTGACAGCATAAGGGCTCAACTTACCAATGAATCTGTATCAAGGTAGATGAGGCAAAGCACAGAGCAAGGCAATGTCTCTGCCCTTCTCTTCAGGGCATTTTCTGAGGGAAGTGTGCCAAAAGAAAGAGAAGGATCCAGGCATGGCCCTCTTTAGAGCCTTACCTGGAAAATAATTCATAGAAGGATTCTGTGTACGTAGTCTCAAAATTCTGTCCCTTATGCTGGAGTTACTCTTAAATGCCAAACTGAACTTCCAGCATTGGAAGTGGAAGGAAACTCCTTCTTGCACAAGTACCTCTCTTGCTCCTTGTATTTTGATTAAAAGAGTCTGTAAGAGATACTGCTGGCTCTCAAAATAACAATTCTACATGCAGGGCTACACTTCAGCCTTCCAGGCTTTTTCCTGCAGCACAAACACCAGATATTGTGGAGCTCTCAGCTCACATCTCGTGGCTGAGTTTTCTGACTGTTGTTGAAGCAATGTCCCTTCTCTCTCTGCCACCCCATCAAACCTCTCACCTGTAGAGGACACAGGATAGCAATTTATATCCTTTAACAATGGTTATTTTGAGGTCCTGTGCAGAGTAAAATCAGAAGTGAATTCTGAAGAAGGTTTTATAAACTTCTGTCTTGTCTCCTGTTTCTCTATAACAGAAAATCCCCTCCAGGGATTAGCCTGTCACAAACTTTAACTTAGCCAAACTCTTCCTAAAAACTCCTTTGCATACCCCTGTCTCCAGTATCATTTCTGTGACTTCAGAAAGTGACAGATATGCTGGTATTTATTTTCAAACTGTTAAGTCTGCCCCTACTCCTCTCTCTTTTTTGGTTTTTTTTTTGGTTTTTTTTTTGTTTTTTCCTGTTAGCAGCTACTTTGCTCTGGAAATCTAAAACTTTCTGAACTTTCTTTTTTTTTTTTTTAATTACTCTTCTTTAAATATTTCCTTTAAAATTCTTAAATCTCATTCCTGCATGGGCTGAGCTTTCCTTCAGCAGCGTTCTTAGTGCAGACAGTGTGCTTTTGGATGGGCTTTTCACTGGCTGTGTCTTACAAAGTTTTGTCCTTCTTGCAGATAAAGGAAGCCAACTTTTGGGGATCCAACTTTGTCATGAGTGGCTCAGACTGTGGCCACATTTTCATCTGGGACCGCCACACTGCCGAGCACCTCATGCTGCTGGAGGCTGACAACCACGTGGTGAACTGTCTGCAGCCTCACCCCTTCGACCCCAGTAAGAGCACATTCTCACCCTGCATGTCCACCTTACCTGCACCTAGAGCATTTTAAAGCTCAGTCTTTAACTCTGTCTCAACAGAGCAGTGCAATGATTAATGAGCTGTTGTTTGTGTTTCCCCATATAATTCAGATAAGGCTGCTTTAAATCTTCGCTCTTACTAATGACCTTTGGCCCTTAAATCCTTCCTTACTTGAAAATTTATTGAAATCAAACTACTCCTGGCATAGAATTCATAGAAGTACTCAGATGTTATAAGAATCATCTCAATTTTTTGCTGCCCTCAACACATAAAATGTTTTCTGGGACACTAATGAGGGAAATACGGTGTTGCTGAAATGCCAGCAATACTTGGAAATTATATTGGAATCTGGTCTCTACTTGGCTCTATTCAAAAAATGCAGTGGGTAATGGGTGTCTCTCTCTCACTGGCATTGTGAGATTAGAAGAATTAATACAATTCATAGGAATTATAATAATTTGTGTTTAGAGGAAATCCTTCATAGAAAAGATGGACCAAAGCAGTAGAAGTAATCACATGTAGCTGGAAAATCTGAGCCATCCTCCAGCCTCTGACACAGTCAGAGAAAGTATTTGTGTTATTTCTTTTTACACAACTTACCTGGCTGCATAGTAAAAGTCAGCTATTAGTAAATTAGCAAGTTGTTATAATAGAAGAAGCTGGGGGTTTTTCAAAGATTTTGAGGGATCATGGAATACTGTCCTACATAGGGTAAGCCTTGAACTTTTAACTTTTTTATTGAAATTGAGTTATTGTAACTGTCCTGAGTTGGATACTCCCTTTGGAAGCACCTTTCAAAATGCCCTCTAGCTTTGCTGATGTCATGTTGGCTGTCTTGACTGTCTCCCTTTCACTCTCTGAAGGTGTCATTAAGACAGCTCATCCTCCTTCTGGAAAGTTAATCTTGTTCAGCTTCCCAGTTACTGAGATATTTCTATGGAATTTTAATTCTACAGTGTTTTTTTCTGCAATGATCTTAGAGAATGTTCTCCAACTTTTCATATTTTTCATACTTGATTTATAACAGTATCCATTGCATCTTTATATTTAAATATCGAATAAATTTACACAAAATTCACTGAAATTATCAAAGGTACATTTGAAATTATATTGGTTCTGCCTTTGTACCTGGGTTTACAAACCCTGAAGCTTTGTTATTAATGCATATACTTACCAGCAGAAATGGAATTAGTAATGGCTGGGTTTGCTTTTACTTTTTGCTTCTATCTTTTGTATATTCTGGTGATTTTTTAAAATTTAAACAGGGGGCTCTTGATGTTTGCATTTGTTTTCTTCATATATATATATATGTGTGGATATATTCAAAACCATATAATCTGTGGAGCAGATCTCCAGGAAGAGAGAGACTTGGTAATTCCAAGCTCCGTTCAGCATGAGATCTGACATTTGCAAATAAATGCTTCAAGTGAAGTATTTTTCTTCAATTTAAGGGCAGAAAATACCAACAAACACACAACACGTTTAATTTAGAATTACTGTTACTTATTTCTAGTTCTGGCCTCTTCGGGTATTGATTATGATATAAAAATTTGGTCACCACTGGAAGAATCCAAGATTTTTAACAGGAAACTTGCAGATGAGGTAAGACCCTCTCCTCCTTTTTCCATGGTAATGTTGCATCTTTAATTCTATAAAAGCCTTTGGTACAAATTACTGATATTGAATTAGCAGAGTTATTTAATGTTCAACAAATGAGCTACAGATAAAAAGCTGCCCTTCAGAACAGCTGACTTTCATATCCTTGGCACTTTGCATTTCATCAGCTCTCCTAGAAATTATATAACATGATCTGCTATTATGTACATGAAAGGAGTTGGAAGAAGTGTGAACAACTCAGATACAGAAGGAAAACTGGCAGGAATTAATAAATGAACATAGTGCCTGTCTCTAAACAAATAAAGGAAGGGAAGATAAAGGAAATAAACTGAAGGAAATACAAGGATGTACAGAACAACAGGGAGTGCAAAAATCAATCCTATTAAATATTCAGTGGCATAAAAGGGACTTAAAGGTTAAGATTGCACATGGGAACTTCATGGAAGGAAGCAAACATGGCAAGGCCAATCAGTTATAAAAGTCCAGTGTGAAGTTATGTAACTCATTGTTTTCATGTTGCCCTCAGAGCAATAACTGGATATAGCAACTGGCCTGGGGTGACCATACAGCTGACTGCTGAATAATCATATCTCAGTGATTTACATAACACAATGGATCAAAATGATATATGGTTTTCTGTAAATAACATCATAGGACAGATTTGGTTATGGGGTGGTCTGGTTGAGGGCATTTTTTGTGAATTCTCTTGGGCAGCACGGATAGAGTAGACTGGGGGTTTTTAGTCATTATTTCTCTGTAGCAGTGCTAAATATGTTTTAAACAAACAAACACACACCACCCCACATCCCTTGAAAAAAACCCAAACCATACACTTGTGAGTTTTGAACCCTTTCCATTATTTTAGCACTGAGTGAAATGATACTTCCTTGCACATTGCTTTAGTCGTGACATGTTTGGGAGCCTTTAGGGTTAGAAGTATAGCTAAACATAAATGTGTGTTAAAAGTAATTACTGTACTTTAGTTCCCTCACTTTATTTCTGATAATTATAAATTATTTAGATATTTAGTTATGTTTTCTCTAATTAAAAAATGTAGAACTGTCAGAAAAATTGACTGCAGTGCAGTTTGTAATTTTACATATGTTTTGTTTTTTAATTTAATCCCTCTATTGAAATACTTTTCACGGGGACAGGAGACATTCATAAAAATAAAATAGTTCTCACCATGTTAAGTTTGGCTGGAATAAGTGTCCAACATACCTGAACTGAATTTTCCATAGAAGGGGGCAAGTCTGGGGAGACTTGCTATGTTTGAGGAAAGTTCCATATAGATACAGAAATGTTTTTAAAATTGAGAGAGGCCATGACCTTAGTCAATAGGAAAAGACAGTGGGGATGAGAACCAATCTCTAAATGGAGAAAAAGCCTCAGCAGCAGGTTGTCAGGGCAGTTATTGATGATGCACTGGAGAAACAGGGGGTGAAAGAGGAATAAAGATCAGCCTGCTGCCTTCTCAGTTTGCTTCTTTTAGGGAGGGATCAGCTGTGCCAAGGGCCTGGCAAACAGGTAAGAATGACAGAAGAGAGGTGCTTTGATTGGGAAGGGAGAAAGGCACTGCAAACACTTGCAAGAACTTGTTCCTCACAAGAGGAACAGGCTTGAAGAGTCTCAGGGAGAACAAGAATTGCATTATTTTCCTGTCTTACATCAGCTTATCTGGGAGCAAAGACTGAAAAATGATCAGAACTTGTCTCCACATAAAGAAACTTTTGTGCTTAATGATAATAAAAAACATAGTCTAAAAGCTGAGACAAGCTACAGTGTGGGATTAGAATTTATGGAGGAAGAAAGAAGGATGGCAAGGAAGTACCATGAGGGAAGGAATAAGGGAAGAAAGCTAAAAGTATTCATTAGTGGACTTTTTTTCCTTGAAAATTAGACAGTAGGAACTGGCTCTTTCAAGTCATTTAGAGGCAAGCTGTAGCTCTGTTTACAAAGAATTATGGAGCTAAAGAATGTTCCTGAAGTGGGATAGAAAATGGCTTGTATTCCTTGGATTTTCTCCAAAAGTTTCAAGCAGCATGAAGGTAGGAGTTAAGGGTAACCTCATCTCTTTTCCTTCCCACATTCTTGGCCAGCACTGGTGCTAGAACTTTGTTCTCTACAACAGTTGCCATCTGGAAACAGCACTTTCTCTCATCAATCTGCTTTACTTCATGAAAGATTTCCAAAGTTTTTCTTAGTCACTCATCTTAGTATCTGCCATGCATGTGGACAGTGGAACCATGATCTTACTAGAACATTCTTTAGACAGATAATTGGATACCTGCAGGCAGAGTCCACTGTCTGACTTTTCTTACTGCAGAAAACAGTGTTCAATAGCAGTAATTAAAATACTGCTCCCTTATGGCAATTTTGGACTCTGTAAAATGGATTTTGCATAGAAACTTTGTATCTGCAAGCTCCCATCAATGCAGTGTTATTCTGTGTTTATTTCTGGTTTTCCCCCTTCCTTACTTCCAGGTTATAACTCGTAATGAATTAATGCTGGAAGAGACCAGAAACACCATCACTGTTCCAGCTTCCTTCATGCTCCGAATGTTGGCTTCGTTGAATCATATAAGAGCAGGTGAGAGACTTCTGAAGAGCTTGTCCACAACACTGGCCTGTGAAATAGCAGGTTGATTGGGAATTCATCAACATCTTCAGCTTGGCTGTACTTGGGGCTGGTGGGAAGATTCAAGGGTTGTTCAAGGTTCTTGTAATAGAAGTACTTAGGAATTACTTTTTTGGTGTGAGACTTGCAACATCTTTGCAGCTGTTACTTTTTATCTCAAAACAAAGAGCAAAATATATTTTTAGATGTTGAAAAATACTCTCTTCAGGAATGATATTTCCAGTGAGTGTTGTGTGATGGGAAAACTATTGGAGAGGACTGGAATGAATTGTAAGATAAACTGGCTGTGATTGTGGGCTTGGAGTTGTCCAGGGGTGAAGGGAGGGTGTGAAGATTCAGGACTGTGGGAGGCATTGCTGAGGCTGCTGGCAGCTGTTCCAAGGCAGCAGGAACCCAGTTCCCAGTCCCTCCAGTTCCCATGGGGCTGAAACTGGTGAAAAGAGGGTTGCATGGAGGAATCATCACTGGGAACTGGATGTTGGTGCTGGAGAAGCTGAGTGCAGTGGATTGACCCTGAAGATGGAGGAGAGTGGAGAGACATCACACACTGTGTAGGAAGCGAGGAGATGAAGTTTTGGGAGGCTGGCATGGCATATGGGACAAAAACCTGACAGACCTGTAGATGAAGGTGGAAGTGATGGGAGATGGTGAGTGTGGGGGCTGTGGCTGAGCAGAGCAGTGGCCTGCAGTGCTGAGGTGTGAAGGAAGCTGTGCCTGGTGGCAGCTGCTGCTCCTCTCTCACCTCTGGCTGCTCTGGGAGCCAGGAGGGTGCCATGTGTCCAGCCCAGTGCTACACCTCCATGCTCCTGTGTTTCCTTCAGTTGTCATTATCTCTTTTGAGTGAAATGCTGAAAGAACTGCCCAACGCTTCAGTTACAACAATTTCAGCAAAAATCTGTTAGGGCTGGGTAAAATGTTTCTAAACCTGACTGCATGTTGCTTGAGTGATTGGTCTTGAGCCAGTCGTGTTCCCTCACACATTTCTGCATTTGCCCTTCCCTAAATATTTACATCAAAAGGCACTTTTTCTGATGTATTGAAGTGACAGGCAGTGATCCCCCAGTTCTGGACTATTCACACTTCTAACTTATAGCTATTGTGGTTTCAGCTCCCCAGCACAGCACTTCTGTCCCTTGTAGTCACCATCTCATTTTAATGTTATGTTTGCATTCATCTTTTCTGTGCTGACAGCCAGTCAGCAGCTACAAGGTTTTTTTTCCTTTTGTACACAGATTTTGCTTTCATGCCTGGAAATCCTTTAGGGTATTTCTCCTTTCTTGTGGTTACATTTCTACACACTCTCTGCTGTAAGTCCACACAGACTTTCTTCTACCATAAAACCCACAGCCATTGTGGAGCCCAGGGAGACAGCACATAATAAATATCTACCAGAAAAAGAAAATTTTGCAAGTCCTTTTTACTAAATCTGTGTTTTGCAGACCGATTGGAAGGTGACAGATCAGAAGGATCTGGCCAGGAGAATGAAAATGAAGATGAAGAGTAACAACAGTTGTGTGTGAGCCCCTGGAAGTCAATGAAATTTGTATAAGACATTAATTATATTTTTCCTTACAGAGCTTTAGTGCAATTCTGAGGTATTGCTTTTGGATAACCTAACCTTTTGTTTTTTTGAATGACTGTGTGCATGACTTGGGGAGAGTGTGCAAGTAAAATAAGCAAAAATGTTTTTTAAATGTTTTGCCATGTATGAGGGGTGCTAGAAGATACCAAGTGCAATATTTTCCTTAAACAGCAAATGTGGGAGCTTGGATCAATGTTTTAAAGTAACTTTCATGATAGTAAAAACGTTGGTTCAAATAAATTTCTATACCTGCTGTTTGCATGTTTGTTGCTTTCTAATTAAAAGATTTGGGTGTTTTAAGTAGTTTTGTGGTTTTTCTTTGTGCAGCAATTGGTTTACCACCTTGTAACTACAGCCCCATTGCTGCCTTTGCAGTATTTGCATTCTTTCTCAGTGTTGGTGAAGTGACAAACACAATTATTTCTTGCTGTGAGCTCTGGGGACTTTAAAGCCCTTTGTCTGTTGGCTCTTGCATTTCCCACACATGTGTAGGCGAAAATTTATCTCTCCCTCAGTTGTATAATGTCACTTCCCATTCTCTGTGCTTGGGTCTGTAATGCTGGTGAAATTGTTGTATCTCACTGATAGATCTGTGAGTTTGCCTTCTTTGCAGCAGCAGCAGGTACATCTTAATTTCCACTGGATTTAGGGACCATGAATTTAAAAATTCCTGTGCATTGTTTCCTAGGAGTAATTATCTGGGAAGGCTGTTCAGTCTGTTTTATGGGCTTTACCCTTCCTCCACAGATTTTTGGATGGCAATGAGGAAGAGAAAGTGAAGGAAGGAAGGTGGAGCAGTGGAAAGAGCTGTTTGCTCAATGGCAGTCCTTGCCAAGGATGGCAGATGCTGAGAGACTCCTTTGGGGAATACAAAATGCTGGGAAGAATTCTAAATCAGGGAGGTGAGGGTACTGGAGGCTTCATTACCCTGTTGACATTAAAATACACATTCATCACACAAGCTGCATAAACTTTGCTGACATCAACAAAAGGAATTCCCCACACTAAATAAAAAAGAACATTAGCACAACATTCTGATGTTCTGAACACAGTGCAGACAGGCTGAAGGGACATGGGAAAGGGATATAAAGCACAGAAACAGAGGGAGAAGGGAAAACTAAAACAACTGAAAGAGATAAAGAGAAATTTGTGAGGGAGGAGAAGTGGGAATTATATGGAACTCAGCTGGCAGTAACTGAAGGTACTCCCTTGGGCAAGGGAAGAATAACATGAGGGGAGAGGAAAAGTGTGAGGAGATAGATAAGGGGTGGCTGGGTGGTTTCTTTGTTTGTTTTAAAGGAGAAGTTAAGAAATCATTCAAAATGATACAGTGAAGAGAATTTGGCAAAGGAGAAAATAACTGTTGGGGAAAAGTTTTTGGAGGCAGAGGCTGCTGAGAAAGAATGGACCTCAAACACTGGAATGCTGTGAAACCAGGAAACTTCACATCCCAAGGAAGTCAGTGCAACAGGATGGAGATCTGCTAAGTGTTTGAGAAAGTATCTAACATAACAAGGGAGAGGAGAAAATGTCAAGGTAAGATGCTTGTTTGTTAAGGAAATGGAGTGAGAGTAACAGCTAATATGGTTATCTGTCTTTTCTGGTGGAATTAGTGGCCCTTCTGTGGGAGAAGGGAGCATATCTAATTTCTCATGAGATAACATCCTGGTCAAGGATGTTTAGATCAGTAAGAAATGAAAGAATATTTTATGACTTTGTGGTGGATCTGTTTAGGAAAGGGGGAATACAGGTGTTTAGCACTATTCAATCCTTGCTGTTCATAGCACTGCACAGAGCAATGCTTTTCTATCACAGGTAAATTAACCTTGAATTTTTATAACAGGAGTTCTGATCTCATTAGATTTAAAAGAACTATACAGGAAATATATATAAGATATTTAGTGTATAGATAAAAGTAGGGCTGTCTGCTTCACTGCTGGGGCTCCTGAGCAATTTTGTGAATGAAATAGAATAAGGTAACATTTGATGCAGTTGGGTTCTCTGTAGATGATTTTTGAGGTATTTTCTTCCAAAAAGAGCCCTGATGTTTCTACAGAAGCCTGACTCCTTACTTAGAAATTATTAAATTTTTGCCTTGAAAATAAATTCTTCCTCAAGTAAATATAGGGAGAGGATAGCTTTTGTCTTCCCCAGAGAGGTTTAATAAATCACTGTGGATGTCTTTCTAAAAATAAAACAGCTGCTTCTGCCACTTTTGCTTTAGTTATAGCAATTGCCAGCAAAGAGCATACCAACAGCAATAATCTTGTCTTTTTTTCCCAGAGTTCCCCAATAGACACATTATTCCCAAAATGTCTCTTATTTATTCAAAGGCTAAATATTAGCTTTAATTCCTGATATATAGCTGCAGGTTTACTGATTAGAAGGAGGATTTAATCTCAATAAGGGAAAAAGTTTAATATCTGGAGGATTTTTTTTTTAATTCACTGAAGCTGTTCAGGGAGTTTTTCTGAAATTAAGATATCTATAGTGTTAGGGTTGGCTTTTTTTTTTTAATTAACATTTATGTAATGGGCTAAATCTGAGTTCCTAGAACCATACAATAATAGGAGCTGTTGGCAGAAATGGGGAATGCTGGCAATTCCAGAGTTTGCAGCTGCAAAAGAATATTGGAAGATGTTATTCAAAAGTGCAGAGAAGATAATCAAAGTAATGAGCCATCCCACAGCCTCACAACTTGAGAAGGAAATCTCATGCTCAGGGTCTGGTTTCAGGCTGGGGCTTGGAGGTGGGTGGTGCTGCTGGAGCTCCCTCTAGTGCTCTGCTTCCTGCTGCACTTGGAGATATCCAAAAGGTGTTTATTGTCTACTAACAGCCCAAATTTGATGGACAGGATGGTGATAAGGATACAGGGAACACCTGCTGCTGCTGTGTGGACTGAGGATTGCACATGCACTTCAGCACTGTCAGTGCTTGTGTGCTGGGAAGAGCAAGGGGTCACTGCTCCCTTCTAGGAAGGATATTCCTTAAAACCATTGCAAAGATCAAAAGCAACTCCTCTGATATGTTGCTACAATTCCTGGTAAATAATTTGGTGTCTTGAAGCCTGGGCAAGTGGCCCCTGTAGGATACCATCTCTTCTTTAGATGACAAAGCTTGTCCAAACACTCTGAGTTCTGCTCTTGGTGCCTTCCCCAGTGGAAGCAGGACAAGGTTCATTAAGGGCATCTTGCATCACTTGGGTTGGGAATTTTTCTTACCTAAGCAGTAGATAAATGTTACAGTAGGCTACTGTGTACACCTTTAGCTCTTTGAGAATATCCCAGATGATGTTTTTGAGGAAGAAATTCCATAAATAAATGTTCAATAGGGGTTTCACTGGCCTTGTACCAACCAAAGAGAGTGAGGATGTGTGCAGGGGATGGATACACTCAGAGGGGCTGCCTGGGAGAGCTGAGCCATTCTTTTATGGAAAGCCTGTCTTTTGTGGGAAGATCCCACTGAGCCAGGCTCAGGCCATCACTCACAATCCTTGGGAATAGTCCTGTTTTGTGGGCAGAGTTGGCAGCACTGCTGAGAAATGAGCTGCAATTAGCAGCAGTTGGGTCCCAGCCCATATTCCTCCTGATCCAGTCACACACACAACAAGAGGCTGACCCCAAAAGGCTCAGCTGAAGCACAGGGAATGACACAGAAGGCATCTGTAAGGTCACTGCCCTGCCTAAACAGAGATTGAAGTAATCTTTGAAATGTGAGGTGAAATCAGTTTTAAGTTCTTTCCATGAATTATAATGTGCACAAATGCCTTTATCTGTGTAAGCATCCAGTTTGTCTTCTCAGTGACATTCTCTACTGCTGAGCCTGAGTTATTTAAGATAATAGAGATTTATTTTCTTCAGGTTTAAATGTTCCTTTTAGTATTTACATTTGCTTTGTTCTCTCTGATGAAATGGCACTATCCACCTTTTAAGAACATTGTCAGTGCTCCCCTCTAGATTAATTTTCTTTACTGGCAGAGCAAACTGAAGTTCAAAACACAACTACTACTAAAACAAGCAGCAAGGTGTTTTGATAGGAAAAATAGGGATAACTTACTCTTTATAGCAAGCTCCTTTTTTTTTTCTGATTATGACTCTACCATACTATCATCCTGCCCTTTTTTTTTTTTTTTTTTTTTTTTGCAGGAGGATGGCTGTACACTAGTATAATCCATGGAATTTGACAGACTCACTATCCAAATAAGAACTGATGGCTACTAATTTAGGAAAATCTCACTTAAATGGAAAACCCTCTGAATAGAGTTTGTTAATGGGCTTTGTAACTAATTGAAAACAAATCCCTGGGGATCTGCAGCTGTTCTCAAACAGCACTGCAGTTCTTCTCCTTCCCCTCTTCAGGATGACTCCATGCTCAGACCCTGTTTCCAATATTTCCTCCTTCCTCATCTCACTTCTAAAGAAAGTTGATTAAAAACCCCATACCTTTAAAACAAACCTGTAACAGTTAAGTCATCTAAAGGAATGATAATTAACACAAGGTACTTTTAATGGTGGGTTGAATGTGACAGTTGCCAAAGTTTGGTGGGGTTTCTATTCCTCAGAGAGTGATGACTGTTCAGTAGTTGTGCAAGGTGAGTTGGGGCTCTCACTTCAATTCTTGTTGACTTAATGTTGTCATAGTTGTCAGTAGACAGCTCTGAGGATGCTTAGTCAGCACTTTGTTAATGGGAAAAAGTTTGGGACTGTTACCTGTCTTAATTCCATGAGCATTCAAAGAGGAAATACCATGCTTTAAAATAATTTGTGGTTATTTTACCCAGGATTAGAAAGAGCAAGGAAGTATTCTATAAGTGTTAAATGAACATGGCTTTAAAAATAGTGTTAGGCACTGTGACAAAACCATTTGGCTTGGATGATGGCTGCACTACAGCAGCTTTCCAGGCACAAGGATGTAACATATAAGACCCACTTCAAAATTCTTTCCAATTTTTCTCAAGCAATTTTTTTTTTCTTTTTAAATATAATTATATTGTGCACCTGCTGCCTGCACCTGGTGCCATTGAATGTAAAGTGCAATGAGTACACTGAAGAAGGGGATTCTCTCTGTGGCAGGAGCTCTTGCTCACCCTAAGAGCAGGGAGACTGGCACACTCCCAGAGGTGCAGTCAGCACCTCCATCAGCACCCCTCTCCATGGCAGGAGCAATTCCCAGCCCCTCTCTCCTTCACAACCACGCTGTGTGTGCCTGCTCTGGGGCCATGGGTGCCACCAAGGGTGACAGTCACACACTTCCCCCTCCACCCTGAAAATCCACGTGATGGCTCAGAAACTCAGCTTCATTCACACCACTTGAATTTCACGTTGCTGTGCTGAATGGATTTGATTGCAGTCTGGAGGCTCTAAATTTGGACTGTTACATGCTCTTACAGAGGAGAGCTGGGCAAGAGATACAGATATGAGAAACTAAATGAGCTTCATCGTTTAATTTCTCTCATCCTGCTTCTCATGCTGTCTTTCCCTTCTGTTTGCTGGCATTCTATGAAGCAGTTTGCAGTAGTGATTCAAAGGTGTAAGAGACTGAACCCAAGTTGCAGTTCTGGCCTCTCAGTGGACAGGGAGAGAGCAGACAGGAGGAGCAGAAGAAAGGTCTCCACTTCCCTCTGCATATTCATTCCCTGGGAAACAGAAAGCAGCTGAAAGCAAACAATGTGAGGATAAATGAAAAGATGAGTTAGACACAAGGAAGGGGAAAAATTTTCAATGCAGCAGTGATATTTTGGTTCACTGAAAGAGTCTAAAAGCAGAAGGATGCTACAGAGAAGACTGAAGTGCAGCTGGGCTGCAGGGAAATGCTCCAATGCCAGTTGCCTGCACTATGGCAGGGGGTATCCTGCATTAAAAGCTGTCAGAGGGATGTGGCCTCCTGTGTTGCTGGCTAATGGCCACATGCCACGCCTCTAAATTATTTCCAAGTTGCAGAACTCTGCAGGATAACAAATTCTGCTGTGCTGCATATCTAGAAGAAAAATGGGCTTCTCAATTCTATGAGGGGGTAGCTGATGTCTCAGTGAAACTGCAGCTTGAAAAATAAGGGACATCCACCAGAATATATTCCTGAAGAAAGAGTAGATGGGGAATTGAGGCTGGGAATCTCTTCTTCCTGGCAAGAGCCCCAGATTTGTGCCCACCAGGGTTTTGAGCCATATCACCGAGTCTTCTGGCAGCCAGAGAGCAAATGGGATGCTCAAGCATCAAGACATGAGGCTCTGAGTCAAATGTTGCCATCCTCCTCTGACAGTGCTTGGTGATCATATTTAGCTTTTATACAGCTTAGCTTTAAAATTGTGTTGGAGCCAGTTTACAGAGAGAGACACCAACACCAAAATTCCTCTTCAAAAGACTGAGAAATTGGAGATGAATGAGAAAATTTGTCTACCATTCTTTATCAGGAATAATAAAATAAGAAAAGCAGGGTTTGGAGCCTTAACATTTCTGAGGTGAGTCCCTTTTAAAAATAGGAGGTGACTCAGTCTCCAACAAGTTCCTCCACACTGGCAGCTTCACATTAACCTCTAGAGAAAAGGGAGCACGTGGGTTTCTTGGTAAACCATTAGTGGCATTGCTGCTGCTCTGCTTGGTGAGCTGTGTGATGGCAAAGCTGAGTGCTTCAAGAGCTTTCTCAAAATAGTAAAAAGGCTGGTACAAAAAAATGGAATTACTTGGCACTGATATGGGAATAACAGCTCTGAATGAGGTGGGTTTGTGCAGGTGTGACCTGTGCTCTTTAATCACCTTTGGTCTTACAATCAAGACCATAAACCAGACTTTTAGGGATTTAGCTGTCTCCTGACAGAAGCTGAGTTGTAGCAGGATCAGCACCTGCCAGCAAGTCCCTCAGTTGCCATGGAAACCCCCTAGGATGGGGTGTACTTCAGAAAAACACAACTTCTGGGCTAAATTGTGGGCTGGAGGGTGGCAGATGGATGGGATTCAACTGCCTCAGAGGGTGGTACTCCACAGCCAGACATTCAGATTTAGGAATCTACCCAGGTGGTCCATTTGGCACATCAGAAGCAAAATTTAATTTAAACCATCAATTTGTTCCCAGATTTGCTCACTGAGCCATGAAACATGTAGAGCTAGATGAATTCCCATGTAATCCAAGCCTGCCTGAAAGCCTCGTGGATTGCCCTGAGCAAGGGACTCGATGAAGCCACAGCCCTTTCTCATGAGCAGCCAGCAGAAACAGGGAGAGCTTCCCATTTTGCTGGGAAGTTAAGCTGTTTGGCAGCCTGACACACACCCAGAGCCAAGGACTTGGGATCCAAAATGCAGCTGCGAGCTGGAATTGATGTTACTGGAGTCACTGCACCTCTCTCCAAGCACAGGCAGCCTATTTCCTTACAGGAATGTTTTGAAAACTGAATGTCCTTAGAATTTTCAGTTCACAAAACAATTTGAAATGAAGAAAGGAGAGAATAAACATCCCATTTCAACAAGACATGGGACCATGTTTTAACAGGAACATTTCTTGTAAGGGTTTGTCAGCCAGCTGGAGTGCACAGGACCTGAGGATCTGGGAACCTCCTGGATCTAAGAGCAGAAATCAGGAGAAAAACAAAGCAGCCAACCAACCAAAATAACCAGCACCACAGGTGTACCAAAAGTCAACTTAGTTTTTAACAATTATTGCTGTGGGGTGGGGGGTTTTGTGAACCACATTTTGTGAACCACATTTTTTGTGGTTCCTTTATCCCATGTGCCATGGTAAGTTCACTATAATAGATCTGTTGTTAAATTAAGTTAATTTTCCAAGATTGTTTTCAGGAACATGATATGCCTTGGTATCCATGAACAACTTGTGTGTGCCACTTTTTCCTGCACTGCTTAGCTATCCTGGTGCTTTCTACATGCAGCACTGCTTAAATTCTTCCTTGCTTGCTGGTATCTCAGGTTAAGTTCATTGGATAACATTCATCATTATTTAAAGGTAAAGGATTCATATCTGAATATACTTCTGATGAACTAACTAGGTTATGAACAACGCACTCCACACTTCCAAAAATGTAAATAGGTTTTAGGCTGAGCGAGCAAACATTTATTGCAGACAGATATTTCAATTCTTACTCATATTTTCATTTTCTAAGGAAGAAGAAGAAAAAACTTTTCCCATGCCTTTTTTTTTTTTCCTCTTCCCAAAGAAATTTGACATTTCTAATTATGACAGAGCAAAGCAAAATGAAAATCTATTTCAGGAGATGATTCTTCTTGTAAACAGTGCCTGGGCACTTCTGCCTCATCTCATTGCATTTGGACTGTCAGATGAGCACAATAAAAAAGGCGTCCTCTAACCCCCGTTTTGTTGTTCTTTTTTTCTGTTAAATAATTGTCAGTTCTAGTCTTTGCCTGCATGTCACTGAAAGAGTTCCTAAATGACAAGTATAAAAGACCCTTGGTTTGACTGGAGATAATTTTAGCTTTTCTTTTCTGAAAAAACTCTATGAGTTAAATTCGGACACGATTTTCTTGCAGAAATATTATCTTGTTTATTTTTAGTTTGTTAAACTGCCTCAGTTTTTTACTTGAAAGTATTTATTCAAGAGAGACAATCAGTGTGGGGTTTCTTTTTAACCAAGTATCTAACTACTCCACCAGGGAACATGATAAATGTTAGCAATTTCAAATAGAGTTTCCTGGCTTTACAAGAACATTAAAAACCCATCAGATTCAATTCGCTTGCTGAAAAATTAAGCCTGTGAAGAAGTTAATTCACTCCTCTGGTGAAAAAAAAATATTTTTTGTTTACTTGGAAAAACCATAATGAACTTCAGAAACCTTTGAGTTGAGTCCTCTTCCTTATATTCCATATGCAGTAGATGGACACTGGAATTGTACCAGCAGCTTCCACCAGCATCCTCTGAATTTGCCAAGTGTTGCCTGAAATTTCTCATATCCAAACTGAGGTTTTAAGAATGCCAGCTCCAAAATGGCACAACCAGGAAGGTCCCTTTGCTAATGGACAAAGCAGAGAGAACACAGGAGAGGGCAGAGAAGGGAAGAGTTAAAAGCAGCCTTTCCTCCAGGTGAGTGAACAAAAACAACCTCATAATAGCAGCAGCACAGGGAGGCTTCTCACTTCTCTACATAATTCACTGTGCATCACTTTGGGCTCTGCCATTGTGAACAAGACATGGTCTTGTTATGGCCAAAAAAAAATGCAGCTGAGAGATGCACTTCTTTTAAAGGCTGTGGGTTTGAGCTGGAAGGGGTGGTGGGTTTAGGATGGAAGCATTTCCATCCATGTTCTGGTCTCCGTTTCATCTGTTCGTGCAGTACAACCTGAAAAGTCCAGGATAAATGTGCCAGGTGTTTTCATTTATTAACCTTGCTTGAGGGATGAGCACAGGGATCTTGTGTAGCTGAATCTGCAGATTCATTCATCTGCATTCAGTGTGTAGTAATCAAATTCTAGGCCTTTTTTATAGATTAATGTTCAATCCTATAACTAATATACACTGAAGGGAGCTCTTAAAAACCAGCAGTTGAAATGAGAATCAGTATTTCCATGGAAAGTGAACAACACACCTGATTTCTTATTATATAACAGAGAGGGGAGAGAAAAAAACCAAACCAAAATACACAACTCACTGTTTGCATGAGATAAGGTTTTTTGCTCAGTTCCACTTGAGAGATCATCAGCAGTATTTTTCTAGCCAGTGGGAAATTATGCAGCTTGATGTTTCTGCTAAACTGCCAGCTTTTAAAGGCACAGGATCAAAATCCCACACCTAATCAAAACAAATTTGGATCCCCATTTTTTGGTCATTTTTGTGAGTATGACTTGTTCATCTCTTGGGGCTAGTAGGAGATGTGCTACTCTTTTGCATAAAAGAATCACTTGCCCTTATGCTCAGGGCACAGCATTTCACTAAATCACAGAGAAACTGCGTGTTTACTTTTTTTTTTAATAATCTCTAACTTCTATTTGCTATACAATGATTTGCATCTACATAATGATCTATCATCAAGGAAGATAAATTCCTAGACACCATTTTCTCACATACTTCTACATTTATTGAAACTGTTCTACCTCAGCACCAAGCAGACTTGAATTTTAATCCAAAGCAGGGGGGGGTTATACTTACCAGTCCATGTTTTTATTAGTAAAGATGAATAAAATTATGGCCTTTTTCTACTAGGATGTTTACAATAGCTGAATTCAGGGTTGTTTTTCCTCTTGTTCATGTGCCTGGTTGGTTCTTTCTGCTGTAAAATGCATGTTTATGGCACTGCATGCCTGTGTATTGTTTCTGGCCCGTTAAACATTGTCTACACAGAAAAGTCATGGTTAAATATCTGTACTGCTGATCTGCACCAAGACATTTATGTGATACAAGACATTCAGCAGAGATATGTTGATGTCAGCTGAATTTCTAATGCATTTTGGCTGTCAGCCTCTTGCTGTTGTATGATCAGCTTGGGGCCATGGTAGTAGCAGAAGCAGCAGTAAGTGGCAGATTGGTGTCCAAATTTAGTCTCCTAATTATTTCTTCTTGAAAAAAAAACAACCAAAAAACAACAACAACAAAAACCCCAAACCAACAAAACCTGTGGAAATAAATGGATAATTTGATAACTGTTTCATGTTCCTTTCTTAGGACTTTTTCATCTCCTCCCAAGCAGAGTTGATATATTTTCTTTCACAGGTTACATTTCGGTCAGAAAGCATTTCAGCCCTTATCTTTGGTATCCTCATTCCCCTTGGTGAACAGCAATGTTTCTTCTCACTTTCTTTTGCTATCTTTGCAGTAGCTGCAAAGCCAAGACTTGTTGAGTGAAGACATTTCCAGGTCTGGTCTTTAATCAGACCATCTGAGGTAACTCCTGTGCTATGAAATGTGGTCAGTGGAGCATCAAAAAATTACTTGTATGGAACCACTTGTGATTTGTTTCCTTTTCTCATTCTAGTTTCCTGTGGCTTGGAAGGAATGCCTGAGGAGATTTAGTGTTTTCCTAACTTGGGTATCAGTTTAAAGGATTTTAAAGCTTGAAGGTGCCAGGATAATCTTCCTGCTCCAGGCCACAGAATTTCTCTTTAGCCACTGGCTCTTGCACACATTTTTCTCTCAGATAAAGACAGATGATGAATGAAAATCACATATGGGCTGGAATGGTCTCACTGCAATATTTGAAAGGGTTTTTTTTCTTCCAACACCTTAGGAAAGGGAGAAGTTGGTGCTCTGAAGCTTGATGTGATACCCAGTGATGATGGCCTTGAATTGGCACACCAATGCAATTACCTTCCTATTTCCAAGGAGTAAAGGATCAACTCTAGGTTTTTCTAAACAATTAGCTTGTAGAATTGCTCTTTCATTACTTGGATTGGATAATGCATGTTTTCTATGGACAGCTGTAATAAGGTTTCAGAAGAAAATGGAATGAGACAATGCAATTATCACCCATGATTACTCCTTTTGTTCTTCTCTTAGTCAGCTCTTGTGGGGGGAGGGCTTCTTGTTTAGTGTTTCATAAATCACCTCCTGTTGTAATGGTTTTAATTCATTTTATGAATCAAAGTGGTGGAGATGTCAGCAAAAAATAATTGTATTCCTAAGATGATGTATCAAACACAGAGGACAGCTAATATGAAATTCACTGTGAAAGTCAAAGCTGGTACACCCTGATAGGTAAGGAAATGCACACTTTAAAGTAATAATTATGTACTGAAGGATGCAGATGATCACCCAGTTCACAGCAGGAGAAAATTCCAAGATGAAGCACATGTTATGTTTATAGATATGTACACATAATGACTTTGCATTTTATACATGGTGCTCTTGGGAGGTTCCTCAGTGCCTGCAGCATTTGATTCAAACTTTCAGCAACTGTACTCTCAGATATCAAGAGTTTTACAAATGCTGCCAAAAAGCTGGGAAATGGAAACACTGTGGTCATGGCTGGCCAGTGAGAAAAGGCACCAGATCACACCAAGACTTTTCAAGCTACTGCCAAAATCAGCTACATCAAGAGCAGGATTTTCTAAGCCTGTTCAATTACTCTTAGCCAGCTGGTCACCTCCCCATCTTTGCTTTCAGTAAAATGGGTTCCCAGAGGCAACACACAGCACTTTCAGTGTCACTCATGTTTTCTCCAGGAAAAATATTTTCATTCTTAAAAAATCCCAATGGACTTTACTTATAATTTACAGAAATATTTTAATATAACATTTTATTATTGTTGGTTTCAAAACTATATCCCTTGTGTCGCTTGCTGTAGCTCCTAATAAATATTATTTTCTGTAGGCTTACATGTCTCATTTCTCTCCAGATGACTGAAGCTAACAAGAGCTCATAAACCACAGGAAAGTAAACCTGAAGAGCATTTAATAATACAAATTACCTTCTTCAAGAATAATTAGTGAAGAAAACCTATTCTTGTTAGAAGCTTGCAAAGATACTGAACAGCTTGGAATGAACTGGCAACCAACTGTGAGGTTAGCTGTACAATACAAGAAAATAAGCAGAATAGAAAGAAAAATCCAGTTAAAATTACTTGGATCTGTTAATTACTGACAGGGCAAGAACATTAAAAAAACCCCACAACCAAACCAAAACACCCCCCCCCCCAAAAATAAAAAACCCACAAAAACAAAAAACAACAACAAAAAAACCACAATACATCGAGTGAGGTGAGGTGGTTGTTTAGTTTGTTTTGATTTTTAATTTAAAGGAAAGAATTGATCCCCAGCATCTCTGCCTAGAAGATGTGTAACATGAAGGAATGTCAAGAAGGTCATGACTATCTAGCCTTTTACTCTTGTTTGTTTGTTAAGAATTTAGCAAATTCTGTATTATACTGGGCTTCTGAGACAATGAAACTGAAAATATTCTGTCCAGATTAAGTCTGGGTAAAAGTAACATTTTGTGATTAACTTGGTAATAAAACAAGGTTTACTTCATTGAATTTAGTGTGAGTCAATACAGTGTACTTTAGAATTTCATGCAATTAACTACTTTTGAGAAAGAAACCTGTCTTGGTTAAACAAGAATTTCAAAAAATTTGTAAACCTTAGCGTAAATGGAATAAAACTGTCTTTCTGTGACTTTATTTTAATATAACATCTTATCTACTAAGGTACTTCATGTAATACAACCCTCATATTAGGAAATCTTCTCTATCTTTGCCTAAACAAGGAGAAATCAATTAAGTTCTGGATGATTTGGGGAACTTAAATCTGTGAGAAAGCTGGGGCTTGAGAGTGGGAGCTGGGAAAGAGGCATACAGGGCTGTGTAAAGAAAGTCTGGGCAAGGGAAAAAGGAGTGCACAAGGGTTGTTCCTCTGTGAGAGGGAAGCTGTGTGGTTAAGAATAAGGCAGAAGGAATGCAAATGTATTTTTAGTTGAAATTAGAGCCACCTTTCTAAGTCTATTGGCAAATTATCCAGGCTCCTCTTACATGAGGCACCAACCATCCTGGGAAATTAACCCCATGATGACAAATGAGCCCAGCTAAAAAGCTCAGTCATGTATTGTTGAATTTCAGTGGTGCACATGCAGGAATTTTCTCTTGGTTTTACTATCTCCAGAAGATTCACCTAAACTTGCAAAGATAATAGTAAAAGAGTGTGTTATTTCTAGATCTCCCGAACCGAGGAGCTGCACGGGAACACTGAGATTTCTGTGGGCTGGGAATGTCAGCTGGGAGCAGGGGAGCTATTTCAAGCATGAAGAAGCTGATAGCTGCACAGTGAGCGGCAAGGAATTCACAGGGTGGCTGTGGGTGAGAATTCCCACGCATGTGGAGCAGGCAGAATATTGCTAAGCTGATTGCAAACAGAATTTTGAACAAGTTACAGTCCTTTCAGAAGAAAGGACATACGAAAATCCCTGGTAAAATTGGGGCCTGGGGTTTTTCTTATCTCTGTGGGATTAGAGGATTTATTGTTCCATAGGGGGTGAGGAGACAGAAGCTTCCTGGGCATGGCTCCTTTCCTAACTCTAAATCAAAAGACTTTTTCAACCTGAATTTGCAGGAGTTGGGCCTATCACCACTGAGAAAACCTGATTGTTCTCTGGTCTACATGCAGACAGTACAAACTTTGTTCTCCTTGTACTTTACCCAAGTATCCCTCATTTTAGTCCAAGCTACTGATTTGACATTGGTAATGGATTCCTGCTATCTGTAGAAATGGCAGCTATATCTCTATGGCTCAAAAAGAGATAAGGCAGTTAATGAAACAATTGATTAAGTTTTACAGGCCTCCCAAAGCCAAATGATTGCAGACTATATTCCACTCATACTGCAGGCAGCTTGGGCTAATTAGCAGGAATTTTGGTAGTCTGCTCACCTTCATATTTTCTAGACCCTACTAGGTAAGTGTGTCCAGGTTATGATAATAACACTTTTTAAAACCCTCTTTAAATACAGGTTTGGCCATTCCAACAGTTTGAACTTTAGGAATGGCTGCCTTTTCTTACCCTTACTGCAGGTTTGCAGCCAGACACTTGCCTCTGTCATGGAACAGTTAATGGCTATAAATGATCTTGGGAAATATGAGAAACAAGTAGGAGCACTGATACTGACTGAAAAACAATCAGGAAGTTCCAAAAGTTTAAATTTGTCAAGTTGTGAAGTGAATAGGATAAAAAGCCATCAGTGATAGTCAGGGAAGCAAATGTTCATGGAAGTGGCAGAACAATCAAGTAAAACAGCACCAGAACTGTCTCCTTTCACTAAGCAGTCACTGTTGCAGGGTACTGCTGGAAAACAAGGACATGAGATGTCAGCGAAGATGAGGTCCCACAAACTTGCCTGAGACAAATGGAGACAGCTTGAGGAGACATGATCAATTTTGTTTTCTTGATGTCACCAGCTAATTTATTGCAAGTCAGAAAGGTAGAGTGTGAGGAAGGGCAATTTTTCCAAGATTAGAGAAATAGAGCACTTGTAAGCAAAAGAAAATGAAGCAATTTAAAATCATGGAGAGAACATTAGGACATGGAAAGGCAGAAGGACAGTTTAAGTGCAAAATGGATTACCTTCCCCTAAGCTGTTGAAAAGACTAAGCTCTTAGCACAACTGCTATCTTTGTAGAAAACCAAATCTCCTGAAAGCTGGGAACAACATCTACCAGATCACAAAATAGTAGAAAATAACTGCTTTATGGGGTTTCAAGAATAACTAATAATCCTCTCACGTATAGACACCAGGATGTCCATGTGAGATACTGGAACCTCCTCTGCTCTTCACAACACAGGAAAACAAAAACCTGTGGTTTTTCTCAGGAGTAGAAATTCAGCCTCCTTTTCATGGTGATGCTGCACATAAAACCAGTCATTGATCAAATAAGAGCTACTGAGGCTCCTTTCAGGATTTAAGTACACCTTAAAAAACAAACACTATCACCCAACAGAGCTTGTACCAAGGATATGCTGCAAAGTAACATCTTAAAATGTCCTCCAGAGTTTTATGTTACAGCTGTCTCTTTCATCAGCTTTTCTCTGAGGAGCACTACTTTACCTCTTTTGCTTGTGAATTTCGTTGTGTTAAGGTCTTGTGGACATCTGAACTTGCTGGTAAGTAACCTGGACATTAAAAGTACATTTAAAAAGAAGGCTAGAGATAAAACTGGAGCATTACCTTTAGGCTTCATCTGCCTCACTGTGGCTAAGAAAAATGGTACTAAGAGGATACAAGCTCTTAATTGCAGAGGTTTAAAAGTCTTCTGATAGTTTAATAGAGAGGGGCAGTGGCAGAGATGCCAGATTTTGGCTGTTCTTCCTCTCACCAGCTTTTCATCACTGAAAGGAAAGGAGCATCTTCCTCTCTAGAGTGAGTGGTGCTTCTGCAGCTGCTGAGGGTTGTGTTCCTTCCAGGCTGTCATTCTTCAGAGCTTAAGGCTGCTGCTCCATGCCCCACACCTGCCTAGCCTGTGAGTCTTGTCCCCTCTCCCTGCCTGCCTGGGAGCCACCTGCTCCTCAACTGCAGTGCAGGAATGAGGTAGGAGTGGGGAAGAGCCATGCCTTGCATGGATTTTCAAGTGCACAGAACGATTGGTAGCCCAATTTTATTTATTTTTTTAGTGCAAATAAACACCTGACCCAAGGAGATGGCCAGCAATGAGCAACAGCCCCCCATGCTCGTTCACATGGAGCTGGCAGGGCTGCTGGATGCAATAATACATGGAAGAAAGGAAGGGAGGAAGGGGAAGTAAACTTCTTTCATCAAACTAGGGAATTTAAGTGTTCTCAAAAGTGATCTGTGCAATATTGCTGCCAATTCCAAGTGTTTGGCTACAATGTTTCTTTCCCTCTGAAATTCTGCCTCCCCCTAGACCCACTCAGTCTAATTCTTGCAGGTATAAGCAGACATGGACTCAATTTCTCCATTCTCTTGTACCTTGCATTTGAGCTGGTGATCCCTGTTCCCCCATTCTGTGGTGTTGGCTCATCACTTCTGCCTGCCTGGTGTCCAGATGCAGATATTCCAGTCATCCCATCCTCCTCCTGCAAGTTTTGTCCAAGCATCCTGGCTTTTCTCAGCCTTGCTGGGTTGATTAGGGCATTTATTTTTATTAATAGTAATGGTCTTCCGTGGGACCAGGAGAGGGAACTGCTAAGATTCAAGCAGGAGCTGAATGGCAGCTTTGTATCCAGCAAGTCTGGTCACAGGATTGTCCCAGAGACTCCTGAAAGGTTCTGAGGAGGAGGAGAAGATACTGCTGGATGGAGTAAATGGTTTCAGGTACCCCCAGCCACAGGCAATATCCAGCATAAAAGTTCCATTCCAATTCAAAACCAGAATGGGACTTTTAACTGATTTGTAAGCAGTGTGATTCCTACAGAGATGACAAAAATATCCCAGGGTTTTCACCCACACTTCCACCTCCTGAAATCCACTGGAACCAAAAGCTTGCAGTGGAAGTTTAAGAGTTGTTTTGGTGTGTTTACAAGACCATGGAGTCTGAAGAATTCCAGAGAACCATGTCCTCAATGCTCATTAGGTGTGCTGTGCTATTAACTGGCAGGCATGAAGTTGGTAGAGAATTTGTGTCTTGGTTGCAGGCCAGACTAAATTTAGGGAAAATTCTGGATGAAACAGATTCCTCCATTTATCAGGAGTACCATCAGAAGTTCATCTTTAGAGATACATTTCTCCTGATTGGCCTTCACAGATGAACAGGTATCTGTTTTCTTTATTTATTTTCTTTATTTTTAAAATTTTTTTTTAAATCCCTACAGCCAGATAACTCTAGAAAAGGTGTTGTTATTTTGATGGGTGTTTATTTAACAACTCATTTCACGGTGGGAACCCTTTAATATCAGATGCTTCTGAGAGAACAACCTCTTCCATTAGCCCAGTTCAGTCTGCAAAAAGGCTTTTCTTTTTGATGAAAATTGTATTTTCTGGTTTTGATCTTGATCTGCTGCTGGTCCTTGACTAAAGTATTTTGAAACTTACCTAGGTTCAAAAGACTAATTTTTATCAAGACTTTTAAGACAAAGCCCCCAGCCAGACATGAAGAAAACATGAAGAAAATCACTTGCCTCCTTCTACTACTACTCCAATAAAAACTGTGAGCCATTGTGTTTTATCTCTAAAATTCAGTACTAAAGAAAATAGGAAGTGGGTTTGGCCTGAAAACTTGGTTCTTCTGGCCATGTATGTGCTTATTTAGTCAAAGTGTGTTTGCATTTGTTCCCTTCCCTTTCTCCTTACAGTCTGTTACTCAACCCACTGGGCTAAAGTAGAATTTTACTCTATGGTGAAATGAAAGCCAGTGGTCAAAATGCTGCTTTGGCTCTTCAAGGATGTTTTAAAGCCTCCCACCATCACCTGAAAGGGTAAAATGGATTTTTGATCATCCCTTGTTTCTCCTCTTGAATTTTTACACAAATAACAACTACTCTGTCTTCATAAAAAGAAAGAAAAGATGTTTTGTTTTGACACTATGTAAGACACACTGGAGATGATTCATGAGCTTTTACTTCAGCACGACTATTGTTGCATCTTGACCTACAGTGCCTATTTTAATTTGAATTCTCTTACCTGCGTGGTACAAATCATCCCTTTGTCTTGTGTAAGATCTTTAAAAAGTAGGATATTTCAGTGTAATGAAAATGCATCATTTTCAGTGATGACAAGGCAAATAATACCACCCCTACCTAATCCTTTTCTATACTTGGTAGGGTTTGCTGAGAGTTACAGCCTTTACTTGAGTAACTCTGTTCTGGGCAGGGGAAGATGAAAGTGAGAAATTGACTTATAAAAACACATGTACCCAAGAGGAAATTTAAGGCAAAGAGGATTTTCAAAGTGTAAACAGAAGTGTGAATCATTGCCAGTGGATGTTAAGCTTCATGACTGCTTTTTATTTCAATTTGCATAGTTGCACTTTCAGGCTGACTTTAGGTGATGTACAATCACAAACCCTACCTTTTCCCTGCTATGGATAAGAGCATAGCTGATCTAGAGTTTAGTAAGGAAAAGTATTTAGCAGTAGTGATACAGCTGCCTTTTTCACTCCTGCTGTAGTAGTAATATTGTATTAATATTGGCCTTTTTTACACTGGTTTTATACAGGCTGGAGTTAAGATCCAGCCTAGGATCAGGAAACTCTGTGGACACCAAGCAGTGAATGTTTGCCCAATGCTCTCAACTACAAGTACCCTAAAAAACACAAATTATGCATTTTCATTCAATGCTGCAGGAGAGAAAGTAGCTTTCCAAACAGCTTTTTTTTCCCAGTGCTGAAAGCCCTGCAGGCTGCCCAGTGTTTAATAAGTGCCCCTGTCTCTCTGTTGCGTTGAATGGACTCTCTACACTGCCCTTTTCTCTATTGCTGAACACTTTGATCTGCAGCCTGAAAAACAATGAGGTAGAAGCAGCATTGTGAAAGGCAGAAAAGAGAATTTTTTTTTCCAGTGAAACAATCAGAATCAGTTTCTGTTTTCCCTGACATTTCACAAATTGCAAAATGGAGCCCTGAGCTTCTTGCTCGGAGCTCTCGGGGTGCAGAGGAAATAATTTGATGCAGACAGGGAAGCTCTCACCACACACATTTTCAGTGTGATTTTTAATTTTTTTTCTAATTTTATTTTTACAAACACCTATGATTAAAACCCCTCACTGTCACCACTGGTGGGAGGCACCCACAGCCCCAGTAATCCATCAGTGCAGGTCTGTGGGGTGTGTTTGTGAGACACCAGCGGGGCTGGGGATTGAGGCTGCTGATTTTAACTCTGGGTGTGTTGGAGACTCTGCCTGCCCTGGGGCTGGGAGATATCTCCTCCTGCCTGGGGCTGACCAAGTGACTTACACAGCGGTGTGCATTGATAACAGCTGCACGTTGTCCTCCGTGTGCTGAGAGAAGCTCCTTTGTTATAGGAAGAAAAAAATCCACTTTAGAAATACTGGAGAGGTTTTTTAGGTGAATGCCTGAGCCTGTGAAACCCAGGGCTTTGCTACAGGTTTTAATCATCTCAGTGTATATTCAAAAAGAGGCATAAAGCCTTTAAAAATTAGCTTTTTTTTCCACTAGGACTCAAGGTCAAGTCTCTGTTAGCCCATACTTCTGGAAATGTCTCAGCCAGAGTTTGCACGTACATTCCTCCATCAGAACAGTATTGATCACACTCTTGCCATCTCAGGGTGCTGGAGTACCTCTGCGTTTCCCAAGCATTTCTTTTTCTTTCTCTTCATATTCTCCAAGTCCACACACTATGGTGACTGCCACAGGAATACCTAGCAAATTTACCACCTTCCTTTCTGAACACTGTGGGTCTAGAACAGGCTGCAATTTAATACTTGGCAGGCCTACACTCCCTGTAAAACAAAACTTTGTTTACTCTTGGTTCTTTTACTTTTTCAGTCTAGTGGAAAATCTTAAATGTGAGCACTCAGGACTAACAAAGTAGGAGGCAAGCAAAACAGCATTTCTTACCTGAAGAATTTTTGCACTTGACTACTTTTGAAATTTGGGGGTCAAATGCCTACTATGTTGGCCCTCAAATTATTTCACATCAGCAAATCTGTAGTGTTTATTAGCACCATATATATCTTATATATATATATATATCACTCCTGTTCATGTTGGTGAGAGATGAAGGTGATTGCTGTGTTGCTAGGAATGCCTTGTGCTAAGGTGAGCAGATTAAAAGTGAAAAAAAAAAAAAAAAAGACTGGAGGGCTGTAAGGAGCCTCCTCCCCTTCTTACCATGTGCTGCAGAGTGATGCCACCTGCATCAGGTGACAGATGTCAGTGCAGATGGTGTGTCACCTTATGTAACCTGGCAGGGGCCATACGATACTAGGACACCGTGTCTGGGTCAGGTTATACAACTGTGGAGGATGTGTTTGAGCCTGATGGCACAGCCCAGCATCTGGGCTGGGGCCTCTGTCACCCTACGTGCAACGGGAATTACAAGGACTCGGAGAAACTGGGACCTCTTGCAGTCAGTGGATTAAAATCTGTAAGGTCTCCAGTACAAGCAGCCTCAAGTAAATAAGGCTGGAAACAAAGCACAAGGAATGGCAGTAAGAGGTGGTGGCAGCAGCACGTTCAGGACGGGTACAGGGAGGGAGGTGTTCATCCCTGCACTGGGTAAGGAGGCTGCGGAGCTCCCAGCTCCAGGCTCCCATGGATGCTGCTGCTTCAGGCTGCGGCCAGGAACACGATTCCTGAGCAGATTCCTCCTGTGTACTATGAACTAAAACATTCCTAGTGTACATAAACTAATTAGGCTATTCCCAACACGGAATTATTTGGGGAGAGGGTGTGTGTGCTCATTTCTTACTAATGAATGCCTTCACCTTTTCCTAATGGTCTCATTTCCAGTAAGTCCGACTAAACTCCATTGGTTTCCCTACCTTCTTGTCATACTTTACGAAGCTGCTATCTTTATTTCAATTTTAAATGACTTCCAATGGTCTCTCACACCATAAAATACACCGAGGATCACTGATGGAATTAAGATTACAGTCTGTTTTATTCTTGTGCTAAGTCAGTTTCTGTAAGGAACATCAGGGAAGCTACTGCGAAGAACATTACGCTGCTGGACACGGACTCGTGAAGTGCGAACCTCTTGGATCATCTTGGATATTTGGCCAGACCCGCATTCACTTTTTTTCCCCCCTGCTGCTGCCCCCTTCTCTTTTTATCACCTCACACCTGCTGCTCACCGGCCTTTCACCGCACACCTCCCTCCCCCGCGGCCGCGCTCCCTCAGGTGCGCTCGCTGCCGGGCCGCCTTCCCCTCCCGC
>WEIU01019891.1:233028-250963 GCA_013389925.1 Aegithalos caudatus | reverse complement strand
GGCCGCCATCTCGGCCGCCTGAGGCCGCCGCTGGGGGCGTCCCTGTGGAGGAGCCCGCGGTGCAGCCGCGTTTTAGTGGAAAAGTGTTGCAAAATGGGGAACATTTTGAGAGAATTTTCTTACGGAGGGATGCTCGTTGATGTTTTATCTTTGTACGCTTGCGAGGCTTTGCAAATCTCAACAAGGTTTAATCCGCGAAAACAGAGCGGCCAACGAGCGCTAAAGTGATGCGCAGGTGTTGGGAAGATAAATTAATTGTCGGTAGAATTGCCTTGTTTAGCTTTAGTTCTCGGCGTGTTTTAATGCTCTGGGATGTAGGGGAGGTTAACAAAGCCACTGATAGCGGGCACAGAGAAAGCAGAATTTACAGGACACACGGACATTTGGCAGAACCCACAAGATAAGGAAGAAACCAATAAAGCCAACACAGCAATTGTGCTGAAATCAGCTCAAACTGGATAAAAGGTAATCCTGGCAGGAGCAGATCATCACTGACTCAGAGACCACCCACCCAAAAGAAGGGAAAGACTGAGCGTATGGATTGATTAGTATTGGAAACGAGAGAATCATTAACCAAGAGAAGACAGAATTCTAATTAATAAGAGAACTATGTAACTTGTCGCCACTGAACACTAATTCCTTTGTTTGTTAATACACGTAAATACTAAAAAGTTTTGATAGTCTGGGTGCTTGATTTGTGGAATACCTGGGAGCAACCAGGCTTGTATAGCCCTGAAGTAAACACCAATGTCTCATTGGTGTGTTGGACACTCTGGGTAGTGAATTTGATTTTTGTGCACAACAAAGGGGTTTGTGAAATAGTGAGCAGCCCTGGGGCTTTTTCCCTGCAAAAATAAAAGGGGGTCAAAAGGAGAGTTAGCCTGTCTTGAGTCCTTTGTCAGCACCCAAGGGTGAGGAGGCAGAGCTGGAAGACCTGTCACTTTGGATTATGCTGGGTGACTTTTTGTCTTACAGAAATCCACGTTGACACATTCCAGAATCCCCCTCACCTTTTCCTGCATCTGAAGACAATTACCAGATCAGGATTTCTCCACTGAAGACATCACAGCAGGGTGATGTTGCAGCGCAGGTGCTCCATTTTGTTGGGGATCTCAGCTGTACTTATGTGTCTTTTAAGGATGGAACATGGCATAGCCAGCAGACCTGTATTGTATCTCCCAGCCCAGACATTGGTAGGGCATTATGTTAATGTTAATGGGGAAATGATGAACAGGAGCATAAGAGCTTGGGCAAGTGCTAGAGCTTCAGGAAGAAATTCTTCCCTGTGAGCATGGGGAACACACTGGAACAGGTTGCCCAGAGAAGCTGGGCTGATACCCCATCACTGGAAGTGCTCAGGTAGGATGAGGTTGTGAAAATTACCTTTGAGGTCAATTTCAACCTAAACCCTTCAGTGATTCTATGAACAAATTTCCAAGCAACCTTCTCTGCTGCTCTTCCATCACATATCTTCTCTCTCCCTCAAGGTTTTAACATTAATTGTTCAGATGTTTATTGATTTAGAACTACATTATTTTGTCAACAGGAAAACAGAAGTTGTAAAGCCTTAGAAAACCCAAATAACTTACCTCCTCTTAAATCTCAAATATATGTAAATTTAAATATATATTTACTTAAGACTACAATTCACACAGTAAAAATTGGCTTCCCAGTTTGAAATGAGCACCTGCTCTGTGATGTTAACATATGTTTCTCTGGAAGGTATCAATGGGAAAGAAAAGCCTGGAAAACAGCCACTGAGAGTTGTGCCTGATGGCTTTTGAAGCTGTTTTGTGACCTGTAGGGATCAGACTTTAATCAATAAATCTGTCTCTATTTTCACAGTAAGATGAAAAAAGTTTGCAGTGCCAAAGCTGAAAGGCACATTTTTTCCCCCACTATTCAACTTTGTTTTTTCTCCTCTATTCATTGGTGACAGAAAAGGAGCTTTGTAGAAATGCAACACATTTCATAAATCAGTTCCTGTTGAGGATATATTGTTGACTCCTGGACAGCAAACAGGGAATGCTGGAGAGAATGCTTAATACACATCAGCTTGGCAGCAAGAAAAGAGTAAACACACTTGCTGAATTGGTTTGTTTCAGTCTGTGAGGGAAAATGAGCCACAAGAACTTCAGGTAGCAGTTAGGATCTGACTGGTAAGCACTGATGAGAGACTCTGCTGTTGGCCACACTGCCAAGGAAATCAGGGGAAAAAAGAATCCCATGCAGTGTGTATTGCTTTTGGGATTTAAGTACAGTGTTGAGGCCATACATATGGCAAAGTAGCCTTCTTCTTGGGAATACAGTGTGCTGCTGCAAACACTCACTTTCTGAGAATTGCTCAGGCTTAAGGGTCAGCCCTTTGATCATCCCTGACTTGGGAAAGAAGCTAAAAGATTTTTTTTTTTTTTTCTTAATCCTACAGAAATAAAGAAACAAACTCTAGAAACTGCTCCTGGAAAAGAAATGGACATACATGCAGGGGTAGCCAGCTGTATCCCATGCCTGTGGTCAGCATGAGGTGGCAGAAAGGCAAAGTTTCCTGCCACTGAGGATGTGAGAATTGTAAATTTGGGAAAAACGTGGCTGCTTGTTTTGTTAGAGATCACCCTCAAGATGCAGATGTTCCTTAACCAGAGGCAGCAAAACTGATTGTTCTACTTTCAAGGTTGTTGCTGTAGAAGCTAAGTAAAGGGATTTAGGGATGAAATTAATTCAGTGATCTTCCCCTCTGGGGAAGAATCATGAAAGGGAAAGAATCCTTGATTTAGAGGCTCTTGAAACAGGGAATGCAACGAGTCAGGGGAAGTGTGTGGTTTTTCTTGGTTTTTCTTGTCACTCTTTTAAACAAAAACCAAAACAAACAAACAAAAGTGTGTAGCCAGCACAGCTCCAGAGGAAAGAGAAGCCTGAGTTTTGTACATTCAAGGAAAAGGAGGAAAGACTCTTGTGCTAAACAAAGTCACCTGTTCAAGCTTGGTATTTAAAGGTTGTTTTGTAGGGGAAAATATATATGACTGCCTTTGATGGATTGTGGTCTTGTGAGCATCCCACAATAAAACAAAAAAACACTCCTTTTAAAACACTCCTGCATGAACAGGCAGTGGAGAGAGACAATAAGTAACTGGATGAGTCTCAGAAGTGGAATTTGGTCTCCAGTCTTTGGCCATTTTAGTGGAAACTGTCCAGCTCTGCTCTAGAAAGCTGCAAACTTTGTACAGGTCCCATGCCCTCTTTGTGACCAAATTGTTGGATACCCAAGGAGACCTCATATCACATGACAGCTGTGTTCAGGAAATTGTTTAGATGACCTTTAATTTTTAATGAACTGCCCTTTACCTTAGTGAAAAATAACAGCTGGTTGTTCTGTAATGAGAAGAAAAGGCACTTCCTCTCTTCTGAGATCTGCAAACTGGAATCATAATTCCCAGTCTCTGCTTTCCTCCCACTTCATCCTGTTGGGAAATGTGAATGGATATCTTAATTCTGGAAACTTGGTTTGTCATTTGATTTAATATAAGCAGGACAAACTGTCCTTAATTCTAACATTAATTTTGTAAGTCACCATGACATAAATGCTAAGTGCTCTCACTGAGTCTGTTACCATAGAAAAGCAAAATGCTGCCTATTCCTGTGCAGCTGTATTGCATTCACACTCTCAGAGTCATGGATGTGGTGAATCTGCTTTCTGTGATTTGCTGGTTGTTTGTAAGAAGTGAGTGCCTCTTAGGAGATTTATTAATATTTTCTTCCTTGTATTTCCTTCTCTGATTAAGAGAGTAAAAAAATACTTGCCATGTAAACCTACACTCCCCATTCCACATTGCATCTCTTCTCACTGCAGCTAATTTACAGATTGGAAAGTGCTAGTGTGCTGTGGTCTTTCATCTCCATATGTTTAAAATGGCCTTTAGGTGGGATCAGATTTTCTGCAGAATTCCAGGCTCTGCAGCATTTCTTCCTCCCTGGTATTCTTCTGTTCTTGTTTTCATAGTAGCTGTTGTCAATCTGCTTTGCTCTGCGATCTGTGGGGGAGAGGGGTCTGTAGCTGCAGATTGCAGTTACCAGAAGGGAGGTTTTATTTTGCTGACTAAAAGAAGGCATCTCATTTTCTGAAACCAGGTGGTGTGTTCACCTTTGCTTCTTTTCCTTGCTTGCTTGTTTGCAAACTGTTCCAGTGAGCTGATGGGCTGTTACCATGTGCCAGGCTTTGTCTCAGGAAGAGAAGCATGGAAAACTTTTAATAGGCTACAGATCATTTTAAAGAAATAATTTTACTGATAGCAAAGCGACAGTGCTCTGGGTTTAAACACAAGAACTGCTCAGCAACTTGCCCCAATACAAGCAAAGTGTATTATTTTGTTTTTATTCTTCTCCAAAGAGGGATCTTTTTGGAATTTATTACTGACAAATGCTTAGGAGATCAACCTGTTTTCTTGATGGTAAAAGCTGATTTTAGCAAGGATGGTCAAAGGAACATTCAGCATGTTTTGGAAATCCTCCACGGAGCAGTCTTTTCAGCAGCACAGCTTAGTGGTGAAGTTGCTGCTGCAGCCAGGAGTAATAAAGCAGCAGGGTGCTGCTAGCTCAATGGAAACAGCCTCGAATTTCCTGTGTCTCTGTTAAAGACTACCCTCTCCTGGAGGGAGAGACGTCCTCGTGCAGCTTGGCCAGGGACATGCCAGTCCTTCTGCAATGCCAGATCCCTGGAGCAGCACTTCTAAGAGCTCCCCTTTCCAGCTGGAAAATAAATCCACAAAGCAATTTTTACTTATTTATTTTTAATGGACTGCTTTGAGTTCCTTGAGGTCAGCACACAAAACCATCACGTTTCTACATTAGCATGACATGATGTGAGCACAGGTCCCCTAGAGAGCTCTTGGTGGATGAACCTCAGCACCCAGAACATCCTCTCTCTCCCCATTCCATGTGTTCTGCTTAGTGGGGATAACAGGCAGTGGTTTCACCTAAGGATTACATTAACATCCAAAACATGACTTTTTCCACAGTGTCTGGAAACAATGGGAACTAGAATTAGCAGGGAAGACAGTCCATAAATGTTATTCTTTTATAGCTGAGGAAGATGGCTGGAAATGAGTTAACTCAGAGGGATGTGCAGGTAGCCAGACATGCAGAAATGTGGTAACATATTTATCACACAGCCTGCAGTGTAGTTTGCTTTTTATTTCATTTGCTGCTACTCTTGGGCCTGTGCTTGGGTGGGGAAGGAAGAGATCCAAAACTCTTGGGTTTTTTCCTTACATTTAATTTAATCAGTGGCTAATACTTTGATATATGTAGGCTGGGTGACACTAGGGAACTTAACCAGACTGGCTCAGCAACTCGTATTTATCTCCACCTGGAATAAATTCTCTGTAGAGTTATTGTTTTATTTTCCTTTTCCCACCCATATGATAGTGCAAATTAATGATGGAACCTGTTACAGATTTTATTAACTGCAGCTCATGTTTACCATGTCTGGAAATTCCACCCTGGGAATTCACCAGAAGCACTCTGACTATCCCCGGGCCAGGCAGCAAATGATCTTCCCTAAGTTTGCTGAACAGGGAAGGATAGATAGGGGTAGGGTGTTTCCATTTCCTAAACTTTCAGTCTCAAACCTCTGATTTTTAGATGAAGAAAAATAAATGTATGCTATCACTTTTAATAACCACTGAACTTGCTGATGGCTTGAAAAGGATAAATTTGACTGTGTCAGCTTAGAAGACGTGTCCCCAGTATTGTCCAGTTTTAAGCCCCTAAGAAATCTTACCATCATTTCTAGCTGCTATGTGCAAGTTACTGCTTAAGCCACTTTTTGTTAATAAAATGTTTTGCAATTCAACATACTGTTGATCAGGTAGGGCAGGCTGAATGAAATAAAAATAAAATTAGGCTTGGTGGAAGGATACTGGATCTTAGGCATGCACATATCTTGTAAATGCAGGGTGAATTAAATAGCTGCAGAGCTTAGAAAAAAGAAGAAAAAGGAGGGGAGAATTTGTATTTTCTGGTATTGGGGAATATCAAAACAGGACTTAATATTTAGTTTGGGCTTGTACCATGATATTGTTCTGTTCAGAAGGAAGTATTTATCTACTACTGACAAAATGCTGGCAGCTGACAGAGCCAGATTTGATGGTAATGGTTGGGAAGACAGGGCAATGTAGCCAGTTAACAAAGGAGCTTGATCTGTGCCGAAGATGATTTTGAGCAGATACACACATATATAGAAAGCAAGATTAATTTAGAGACCTTTGTCATTAAAGCAGATTTTTGTATGGTTTTGTGTGGGATTTAAGGGGGATTAAATGTTTGACATCACTTTGCCTGCACAGGCTATGTTGAAGAGGTTACTGAGCGGGTGATGGAGAATTTAAGAACGCGCCTTTGCTGAAGGAGAGGCAGCAATGGATCAGAGGAAAGCAGCCTGGCCAAGGAAACTGCCCTACCTACCACAGTGCTGAAAACAAGGTGCTCCTGGTTGGACAGCAGGTGCTGCAGGGATGTAGAGCTGAGGGAATGTTTGTGATTTGCCAAAATACGAGGGGAACTCGGCGAGGACATCAGAACTGGGATGCCCCTGTCTTCTCTCTTCAGGGATGCCTTGCTTCACGTGCATCTTTTGTCTGCTATGCTGTTTCTAAACGGTAAAAACACTAAAAACAAGGAGTCAGCGAGGTGGATTGGGTGATCAGGTGCGTTTCTCTTTTGGAAGAGATGGTCCTGGTCATGAAACTTCTGTTCCTCACCTGCCTGTGGCCAACAGCAGTGCTACACAGTTCTCACAGTCAGCATCACCGTCTTCATCACCGGCAACAAATGGCATTCTCAAGGAAACATAACAGGTAAGAAACAGGCTTTGTCTGTCTCTCTTCATCTGGTAAACTTCATGCTGTCAGCCACCTTTCAATGCACCCTTTTGGCTCACTGTCCTGTTTTTCCAGTTTCTGGATTTGTAGCATGCATAAGTATTGATAGGATGCTCCCAAAACAGAAATGGTGAAGTATTAATTAATTTTTCATAACCAGACCTTTCACATTGTGATTTTGTGAATGTCTGATAAGCATGCAGTTATGCACCACAGCTCTTTTACCTGGTGTGATACAAGGCTACCAGACCATTGCTGTGATATTCCAAGTATTGTTCCCTTCTAACTCCCATCACAAGAAGCAGAAATGCCTTCCAAAGTCCTATGCCAATGTTACAAAGTGACTTCCATTACCTGAACAGCAGAATAGATACCCTGTAAAGCTACAGAAGACTTTTTTATGGCACTAAATGTAGTGAATGACACCTTATTTGTAGTGATGACAGAGTGTGTTCCCTTTCTGGACTGTATTTAATGCTTTTAGACATTGAAGATTGTCTGTTCTTGGCCTTTCAATCGAGTAGCTGGTTGAAAATGAATAATGATAGAGAGGTTTTTACCTGTATATTTCTGGGCACAGTGTTGGTGCTTTCCCTCAGGAAGGCGGCTCACATCTGCCATGTGAGGTCTCTCAACCTGTTTCCAGATTAATCTAACATTATGTGAACAGATTGACGGCTGCCAGTGATAATCCAAGAAAATTTCCTCTTTCTTGGGAATAACTAACTCCATATAAGGAAGGACAAGGGATGCAACTGTTAGATTTTAAAATGTGCTTGACCCCATACTAAAATGAGCAGGGGAGCTCATAGTTTATTTGTACAATATCACATTTCAAAGAAAAGTAACATAACTGGACTCCTCTGATGTGTTTAAGCTGTTTTTTTTCCCCCCAGGTTGCATGCTTTACAGCAGGTACACAGTTGTTAGCCTCCTGTATCACTTCTCATGCAGTCATCCAGCAGTGAAATATCTCTGGGACCCTCCATGTCTGGATAAAATCCTGTTTAGCAATGGAAGGTAACAGATGACACAACAGAGGTGCCCAGAGGTGCTGTGCTCAGGACTTCTGGGTTTCTGTTCAAAGTTATGGGTCCAAGTTTGGTGCAGGCCAAAAGCTCATGAAAGGAGTGGCTGTTCAGCAGGCTGTTCAAACAGTCTGAGTGTTGGTGCACTACTATTTGTAATAACAAAGGACAATAAACAGAAATAGCCCCAGTATCAACATAGGATTTCACCTGGTGCTTTGCCAGTCTCAGGAAGCAGTTGAGACAGAATAAAATACCTTGTTAGTGGTAATGGCAAGGAAGGTCTATTTTAAGCTCAGCTGGTGCACTTCTGTCTGTTGTAAGAGGGGAGCATATGCTGCTGTTGTTTGCATTTATCCTGTTCTGCCTTGGCTGAGAGCAGTTCCTGCATCGTTGACATAAAAAAATCACAAAGCAGGAGGGAAACCTGGTGGTAGGAGACAGGAAATTTTGTGGCATCCTGATGAACATCCTCTGGCAGCACAGTGACCTCTCCATCCTCACAGATTTTTGCTGGTACATGCAAATGGATCCACGTGACAATCCTGTGAGACAGGCACAAGAAGTGTGTTATCAGAAAGGAAGAATAGGAACAAGGAGGAATCCAGCTGCTGCTGCCTGGTGTGGCAGTTTTCTTTACACGAGGCAAGCTTTGGCATCCCACATCCTCATTTCCAGGGTCCTGGTGATTTTGAGCTGGGAAGAAGACTGCAAAATCTGAGCCACAGAGGATCCCAAAGCTTAACAGAAGCAAATCAGCTTTTCTCTGCAAAGGATCCAGATGTGTTTAATTTCTCTTTGTTTCATTCTCTGCTTTTGTTCTAAAGGCTGCATTATCCTCCAGTACATTGCATCAGGGTCTGACTTTCCAGCAGCATCTTTTTCTTTCTGGGGAACAATCTTTCAGCCAGCCCTAGGGTTCTTAGGGACACAGCTGACAGATGGCCTTGGTTAAATGGGTGGCCTTTTAAAAAGAATCCCATGTGAAAATGTTACTTAACCTACAAGTTCCACTGTTTTAATAGAGTAACCCAATTCTCCCTCCAAAGCTGTTTGTCTGCATTCTCCTGTAAAGAAGATTTTAAAGCATTAACCAAAAGTACATGAGAAAGCGATTATTCTCGTGGTCCATTTCCTACAGCAAAGGAAAAAAACATTTGATTGTCAAAATATTAGGTTTTTTTGACAGTACCTATTGCTGATGTTACTGAACAATTAGAAATGCATTTTCATGTGTATGAGAGAGAACTGTGCAATTTTGATTATTTCATTTATCTGGGCTTCAAGGCTTGATGGATGTATTAAAACATTTAAGAGGTCACACTGCTGGATTACCCCACAGACTCCCCTTGGAATAAGATTGCTGTAACTTCTACCTTTTGGATACCTTTGATTTATTAGTAGCCAGAGTGTCTTGGGGACACAACACTGGAAAGAAACTTACGGCCGTGACATCCAGAGTATTCTTTCCATAAAAGGCACCTTAATAGTATTCTTCTCATAAACTTACCTAGTTTCAGTCTGAATATGAAAGGATGGTAGGGGAAAAAACCCTTTCTCTAGTTTCCTACAAGAACTTTTAGCATCTCATTAGCAGAGCTCTAAAACAGAAGAACAGCCAAGCAGGATCTTTCCAGGGATCTCTGTACTATACTGAGTTTATAACTAAGGCTTACAAGCCCAACTTTGGAAGAATAAGGACAGGACAAATGAGATATTTTCCCCTAATATTCGCAGCTTTACCACGTCACCAAATTTCCTCCAGCAACATCCTGTGTTGGATGTCATTTCTGCAGATTTAGTGATGAGCAGTGGATTTCTTTTCCATCAACTTGTCCGATTCCTCCTTGAACCAGCATAAACTTTTGATAGCCTGGTAAGTTAAAGACAACCAGATGGGACATGAACCACATCAATCCCACTCATGCCATTGGTTTATGGAGCTACACTGATGGCATTAAGTGATTAAATGCTTTAACCAAAAATTATCTAAGTACCCTTGAGCAGACCTTTGACTTTTCATTCACTAATGGTTTTAAAGGCTAGGTAGGAGCAGCTATATTTGTCTTTAAAAGCCTGACACATCTTTGTCCATTGTTAATTAATTCTGAATTTGGTTTTATAGGCAATGACTAACTGCTCTTTGAGGTCTCTGGCAAATACCAAGGTCCATGCAATAGTATTGGGTAGGGGAGTGTCAAAACAGTATTCCTCACTCTTTTTCAGCCAAAAAGTTAGTGCTCCCATTAATTTAATATAGAAGTACCAATAAGAGTTAATTCCTTATGTGATCTGAAACACTTCAAGTGCTTTTTATGACCTCTTTTGGAATGTAATTATAGATTGCTATTTAATTTACATAATGTAAACCCTTGCCTGAAGTACAGCTGTGGAAAACACAGCCATGAGTGGAAGCAGTAGTTTCTTGAGCATGTGTCTCACTGAGACTAATAAATTTTTATTTTTATTGCCCAGATCTACACCAATACCAGAGTTCTCTTTGTTACTACTACCACAGATAGGTAAAGAGAGATTTTCTGTCCTTAGGTCCATCTGTCTTCTAATGGTTTCACAAAACCATCTGCTAATGGTTTCACAAAAATTTCTTCACTGAAAGGGCTGTCAAGTCCTGGAAGAGGCTGTTCATGCCCTTTTCTGCAACCCCTCTTGCTGCTTCATCAGCAAAGTGATTTCCCAGTTCTCTTTTTGATGACCTCTGCAATGTATGACTTCTGTAGGCTTCCAAATACTTTGCAGGAGTGCAAGGATCTGTTCAGTATGCTTAAGCTCATTACCTTGAGCAGTTAGCAGGCCACATTCCTTCCAAATAGTTTTGTGGTTTAAAATCCCATAAGATCTCTTCCCAGTGGCTTATTAAGAAGAAAATTCCTGCCCTGGTAGCTTATTGTTTTGCCTCTCTTGTCCAGGGAAAGTCTTCCTCAGTCACAGACTTGCTTCTAGTGAGAAGTTGTAATAGATGAATCAGTTCCAGCTTGCTTCTTCCAGTGAAATCCTTGGAGCATCAAACAGGCATTTTCCTTGGCACGTCAGATGACAAATAACCTCGTGCTTCCCAACTGCATTAGCTGTGCCATGGCATTCTGAACATAATTCATCATTTTCTCCTCTCCTGGATCCCAAGCAGCAGAAGTTCCTCATGTAGAACATTGCAGCTGTTCAGTTCTGCTGCCCATTCTACCCTGATGCAGGCTTGCTCTGTGGTGATTTTAATTCTCTGAAGCGTGGGCTTTCATTTCACCATCCACATGATTTTCATACTTAGAAAACCAAAGTCTAAAGTGTTTGAAATGCCTCATGGACCTTCTGATTGCCCTGGTAATTTGATTCAGACAGCACTGCCAGAGACATTCAAGAATACTAAGGTAAATGAATTTGTTCAAGCCCAACAATTCTGAGTAGCCCAGCAGCCACCACATCATTCCTGCAACATAAAAGTAATTTCTTGGGCTTTTTTTATTAAGGAAAAAAAAAAAAAAAAAAAAAAAAAAAAAAAAAAAAAAAAAGGGGGGGGGGGGGGGGGGGGGGGNGGGGGGGGGGGGCAGGGGGAAGGAGAAAAATAAGTAAATAGAAGCATACACCTTATCCTAAGGTATACCTGCTTTAAGCAGTGTTTGACTACAAGGCCAATCTTCAGAACACATTTCTATCATTCAGGCACAAGTAATAATTAGAGTTTGCTTGCAGCAAAGTCCCAGAGAATCACAGAAGACATGAAAGAAATTGTGTCTAGGGAGAGCCCCTTGCCTGTGGCAAAGCAGCTGTATTCAAGTCATTCCTACAAATAAATGTCTGACCTATTCTAAAATAGGCTGAGTGAAAGGAGTCTCAAAACCTGCCCAAGCAATACATTTCAATGTTTCACTGCTCTCACCATGAGAACACTTCAGTGAGAAAGGTGTTCCTAATGTGTACAACAGAACATAAAATCATGAGATCATCTCATTCCAACCCCCCACTTGCCACCAGACCAGGCTTCTCAAAACCTCATCCAACCTGGCCTTGAATACTTCCAAGGATGGGGCATCCACAACTTCCCTGGGCAACCTGTGCCAGGGCTTCACCACCCTCACAGGGAAGAATTTCTTCCTGACATCCAATCTAAACCTACTCTCTTTCCACTTAAAGCCAGTCCCCCTGCAAGGTCCTAGATCCGGGATCATCCCTTCTCAGTCCTTCTAAAAATTCATTGACTCATTTGAGTTCCTAGGAAAAACCCCCACATTTATACTAAAAGGAATAATTGTCTCTGTAATATGGATATGTGGTGTTATTTCCAAGTTTGATTTGCAAGTGTTTATGTGAATAACAACTTCAAACAGCTCTATTCTCTTGTGTAGTGATAGCTGCAATCTCTGAGGAGAACAGAACAGGATGTAGTAGCTCTTCCTGGGACTTCTTATCAATAATTGATGTTCTTCATGGACCTGGGCACCCTCATACCTCACTTCCCAACCTTTCCCAATATATCTTTCTCCAGATTTGTTAGATTCAGCTGCCCACTATTTCCAGGTCCCTATTTCATTTGACTAGCACTGTGAATGTCAGGGCAGAAGAAATAAATTAAGTTTCTCACTTTTTTTTTTTTCTTTTTAAACATAGCAAAAGAGAAATTAAAATGAGGAAACTTGACAGCACAAAGGTCCGACCACTTAAGACTGAGCAGCTTCTTCACATAGAGGACCATGACTTTGCACTGAGACCTGGATTTGGAGGTAAGCAGCCTGCACTGTGCTGGTTAAGAGTTTATCCTCTCTCTGGAAGTTTACTTGAACTTTGTAACTTCAAATGGAATGACAGATTTAGTGGCAGCACACCTCAGTTGTTGAGCTTTGGGAAATAAAGAAGGAAGAAATACAGAAATAGTCCAAGGCAAGGGGCTTCTCTTGTTTAGTGTATCAATAGGAGAAACTGTTCAATTTGTCTGATTTACAGAACTAAGTAAAAATGTAGTATTAGAATAAGGTTCTTTGAGGACAGTGATTAAGGTATCCCTGTAAACTGCACAGTCTAGTAGCAATTAGCAAATTACTTAGTCATCAGATTTGTTTTGAGAGATTGAAATCATCCATCAATTCCTAAATCTGTTTGCTGTGTACAAAATAAAAAAAAAAAAAAACAAAAAAAAAACCCAAAAAACAAAAAAAAAACAAAAACCAAACCATTACAGGTCTTCAGGTTATTATCATGTTGTTGCTGTCTTGTTGGGCACTATGATGATTATTTGTTCATTTAACTAAATTGCATCTGGATCAAGGGTGTATTCAATAGGATGTTCACAGTTTGGATTCAATTTTGACTCTTTGTGGAAGAGAAAATGAGAAAGCAGCCCCACCAATAAGCTTTGTCTGAGCCTTTGCTTCACCAGTTCCCTTTTCATGGTTAATGAAAATAGACTGCACTGCTCTGGATTATGAGGCCAAAATAAAATATATGAGGACCAATAATCAGTTGTGTAGACAAACACAGATTTGGGAGGCAAGGTGAGGTCTGGGGAGCTGCTCTTATTGACATCAGCTGCTGGGATCTGGAGCCTGCTGATAGTGCCAAGAGGGAAAATGGGTAAGGAAAGCACCTTTGGATGCACTGGGAGAATGGGAAAGGGTTTCTAGTTACCATAGAAATGATGTCTTGTCAGACTGCAAAAGCCTTGCCTGGTTTTGAATAGTTGAGATACAGCCTGTTTCTTGGCAACAGAAATTCAGATTACCTCTTGCCTAATACCTGTCTCATCTAATATCTGTTAATCTGGACATCTTCTTGTTACCTTGCAAGGAATTGAAATTTTTGAGAGTGTTTTTTCACCTCAGAAAGGAGGTAGCATTTCCACGAAAGCAGCCAGTGGTTTGGGATGTCCTTTATTGCTGGATCATCCCAGAAAACAGTACTGGTGATGTACATAAAAGGAGCTTTGAGTACAGACCCTGTGATCTGGCAGTTTTCATTTTCCATAGGCACTGAGGATTTTTTACACCTTGTCCTTTTTTTTTTTTTTTTTTGTTTGTTGTTTTTTGGTTTTTAACTTGTTTAGATTTCCATTTTGCGAAGGCTCATCCTGCTGAAGGAGTCTCTGAGGGAGAGAAAATACAATGATGAGCTCAGATTTTCCATGGTGAAATAAGAAGCCTCACCAGATGAACGANCCTTGTCCTTTTTTTTTTTTTTTTGTAGATGATTTCCCAGAGAGCCCATTCAGTTCCTCTTGAAGCCAGCTGTAGTTTTTCCACTGGCTTCACTGCACAGGCTCTCACTCATCACATTGCCCTGGGTGTGATTTCAGCTGTACTCCTGTCTTTCAGAAATAGCTTTCAGCTGGAGAGTGCCTCAGCTCTGCTTCTCCTCTGTCACCCACATGCCACTGTGGCAATGGAAAGCACCTTTTGCTTCCCACACTTCCAAATTTTCAGAACTCTCTTAATTCCACATATGGAATGTGAATTTCTCTTAGACTAAAACAGATCCACTGGCAAAAACACAGCACGGAGTGAAAAAAGTCAGAGTGAAATGAGTGTCAATCCCAAATTTATACTCCAGAATTCCTGTTCTGCCATTGATTGGTGTTGCAGTAGTAAGGAGTGATTTGGCATTCATAAGGCAGCAGCAGAGATTTAACACACAACTGTGACCTCATCAGTGGACAAATTTCTGCACTGAAACATGAATCTGACTAATATCCTCAGGATTACTTTATGGCAGCAGACATGGGGAGTGGGTTTCTCTGAAAAACTGATGATTAACTGTGCAGCAGAAGGAAACTTACCTAGGGGAGAGGGAGAAATTAGAGATATCATTGCTACAGTCATTGCCACAGCAGTTACAACATAACCTTGAACTGCATTGAGACTTCAGCAATGTGGCTTTGTGCAGTTAACACATGTGAAATTTTGGGTTTGTTTTCTTCAAATTTAATGATGTCCTGTGACTCATGAAGGGCTTGTATCTGTCACGTGCCACATCACACAATTTATTCAGCTCAGCACAATGCATCAGTTTGCAACAACAAAAAACTGATCAGAAAAACTGGATGAAAAACAAGTATTTATTCTTTACCTGTAGAAGAGGGATAGTTTTTTTCCCCCTCTTCTATATGCCCCATTGTGATTTTCTGGGTATGTCAGGGAGTTGGAATGACAGATTTTGTGTCCCTTTGCCTGAGAAGGTCAATCACCCTTTGCACCCGTTTAAGAGAAAAAGCAGCTGAAAAATTCATGTGGTTTGGAACCTGCTGGAGATTCCTTAGATCAGGGAGCTCTTACACTTAAGTCTGCCTTGTTTGATTTCATCTAGCCCCATACATGCAATGTAAATGAGCAGACCACAGGACCCAGAGTTTTTAAGTTCCTATTTAAGTTACAAAGTTACAAATAAGTTTAATTCTTATTTAAGTTGCAAAGGAAAAACATGCTGAATTTGATTTTCAAACTGAGCAAACATGCACAGGTAAAAACCTGGGGGAAATGAATGTAGAACTGTTGGATAGTGATACTACTGGCTGCAGTGTTACTGGAAATAATTGTGGAGGGGAGAGATCCAAATGAACACAATTCTGCTCCCATTTATTGAGTGTATTTTGGCATTCTTGTGTTGACTGCAGTGCCATTCCAGCTGCACAATCAGAATTTGACTCTGACTGTAGATTTTAAAATTTAGTCCTGACATTGCCTGTTTATTAGCAGATTAGAGATCAAAGCCAGAGAAACAGAGCACTGAGATGAAGCAAACCCAGCAAGCTGCTGGCAAGCTGATCCTGCTCTTTAAAAATGTTACTTTGCAATTCATTATACAGTGAGGTTAAGTGAGGCAAACCAACAATTCAGTACACCCAAACTTTAAAAATCTAAACTTGACATTGTTGCATTGTACTTACTCCCTAAGCCAGGCTCTAGAGTTGTTGATGGAAGTTGGTGGTGTTTTTTTTCTTTTCCTAAATTTTTTATTGTAGTGGTTGTTCGATTGTTGCCTTCTGTGTAATGTCATGGTCTTGTTTGGAAGTGAAAAGGCAGCTTCAGGCAGCTGGAGTGGAGAAGAAGTAAGAAATGAAATTATGCTGCCAGCACTTCTGGGAATGGTTATCCCCAAGTTTTGGGGATAAACAATGAATGAGACTTCTCAGCATATCCTGACTTGTCACAGCTCAGGTCTGAGAGCCACAGTGCAGGCTGCCATAGCAGCCAAAACTCCATGTTGAGAGAAGTCTTATAGCAAATCCTTAGAAATGCTTTAAATCTATATTTCATTCTATTATACATCTATTTATCTATATACTTTTATTTTCTAACTATCTTATTTCAAAGTACTGGTTGAAGTAACACGTGGTGTTGTATGAATGTTTGTATATATATTTTTTTGTTGTTGTTGTTGTTTACATTGTGCCTTAAGGACCTGTAGTTTCTTATGCTACAAGTGTGTGAAAAGTTTTAAAAATGATGATCTCTTATTTTTCAACCAGTATAGAAGATAATAACATAAGCAAGTATTAGAAATTGTGAAAATAATTAAAAGCATTTAGCTGGTCAAGCGGTAGCAGTCTTTCCTGAAAATTTTCATCTCAATCTGCAATTAAACATAATCTTAATTCTGAATTTTCAGAGGATCAGAAATCCCATTATATGACTCCCCCTTTATGCTTCCTCCCTCTTCAACATAAATTAGTAACATTTACATTCATATGAAGGTAAAAGGGGGAAAAGGAAATAAAATATGGCCCAGTGTATGTTCAAAAATCCTAATTGCTCTTTGCCACTAAGTTGTTTTCTTTTTTGCACCACAGCTCCCCCAGAAAGATCTTCTCACTGTGGTGAAGCCTCACATGGATGAAAGTGGAATGGCTTTTTATCATCTCTAACTGGAAGGAGTAGCTGGGGGTCCAGGACAGGAGGGGAGGGGAAATATTTTGATTATTTGCAAGACCTCTAGTAGTCTTCCTCTGGATTTTTTTCTTTCACACTGCTAAATCTTCCATTCCAAGAGCTGGCTACTGCTCATGCCAGACCACCTTCATTTCTTACATAAGTAAGAAAGAAATGGAGTAGTAGCAGCAAGAAAAATCTGTTGCCAGTGCTTCTCCTGTACCTGTCATTGCCAGAAGAAAGCAAACAGATCCACAAAAGTTCACCTCCCTTGAGCTTGTTCACATTTCTGTCCAGTTTTCTTCCTCCACAAGCCCACGGGTCTTTTTTAAAACGAAGTCCACCTGCAGATCTTAATTCTCCCCTGGTCTCTATCTCCTACTGGCAGTTTTCTGTACACCTTCCTTTTATTTCCAGCTTACAAAGCCAACTGGGTACAGTTGTTTGTAAATTCAACATTAATCCCATAGATCTCCAGGTGCAATCTGTTGCATGCCCAAAGGTCTGGCTATTATAAAAAATATTATAGAATTCACTAAACCAGTCATTAATACTGTAGATATTGATCCTAAAAATGCTAAAAGGATAGCCTTTTTACATAATATCCCTTCTAAAAAGGGTATTGCAGAATTTGCCTGATGTACTATCTATTAATAAAATTGCATTCTCATCAAGGAATTCTTTTGCTATGCTTAAACCTTTAAAATGAAAGACTGGAAATGGCTTGTGTGAAGATAAACCTGTCTGAAAACAATGCTGTTTTTTTCTGCTGAGGAGTAATTATCCTGAAAATCTGTGGAGCCTCCATTGTGAAAATCACTAATCCCTCTAAAATAATGATTTGTAGTGACCCTCCAGAAGCAACTGAAGCTGCTCAATTTAATAACAAAATCCTCTCTGCCATCTCCAGTTTTGTCAAACTGGGAAATAAAAACCACAGCTTTGCTCTGGTTGCTTTTTTTTTTAAAGTGAATTTGATGCTGTTGACTGCTGGTCAGCCAGAGATTGAAATTATCAATCTAGCAGGGAGAAAGCTGTGCTGCAGACACAAAGGTAGATGAATTGCTTTCCTGTTTTGGCTGGTTTAGGAACCTTTTCAAATCTTACTGCAATTATGTGTTTTTTTCCTTAAAAAAAAATTGTTTTGTGATAAAACAAATCTAAA
>WEIU01019891.1:201606-230119 GCA_013389925.1 Aegithalos caudatus | reverse complement strand
AAATCAGTAAGAGTTGATTTTCTCCGTGGGCCAGAGGTCAGCTCAGAGTGGGCAGTGCTCTGGTTTGAAAACTCCAGCTATTCAATAAACACCCTGGGCTTCCACAGGAGTTCTCAGTACTCTGCACATTGCATGATGTGGCTTCATATCCCTTGCTTCTCTTGCCTATGCAAATCTAAATAGTCCATAATTGTGGCATGGGTGGAGCTGTGATCATAACAAATGGAAAGAGAAACATCAGCTCCAGAAATGGTCCTGGGAAGGAGATGCTGCAATTATTAGGTCCTGTGGTTCTGGAATGCAGGCTGTTCATTCAGCCCAAATTGTCACTAATATTGTCAGTGTGAACTGCTTTACAAACCTACCCAAATTATAAAATCATATTACAGGGCCATAAAATCCTATTTCAGGGGAAGATCTAATACTCTCTTCACAGTATTCTTATCAGAAGCAATTGTTCTACTGAGATAAATGGTGTCTGCCTAATAATACAAAATTTATGTAGATGAACACAAAGCAGTCAGGCTGTACAGAAGCTCACATTGGCTTTGCAGCATCTTCTCCATCTCTTCCCACACATATATTTGCAATTGGGATGTTTCTCTAATTAGGATCATAAAATATTGGTAGTAATCTTTTATATTTAAAAATATTGTAATTATTGTGATTGTTGTAAAATTTAATTACTTGCTCTTAGGATGTTCATTATATTGTTTCTTTATGATTTATTTAATTAATAAATGTACTAATTTAGTTTACAATATTTGTAAAAAAATGTACAGATTTTAAAAAATTGACTGAGTGCTCATGAAGGACTCAAATTCATCCCTTTGTAAAGGAAATTTAAAGGAACCGTAGTCCATTCTTGGAAAAGTCTGCGAAGATTTCCAGAGGAAACGATTTTTTCCATTTACCTTTGGTTGGTTTTAAAGCTTCTTTATCACTGCACAGCTGGTCCAGAAGACCAGTGNGATACCAGGGACAAGACAAAGAACCAAAATCTCAGCAATATTCACATTCAGACTCAATGGGTGATACTCGATTCCTCTCATTAAGGATCTTTCAGATAATGTCCAGGGAAGGAATTGATCCTTTGCATAAACAGTCTGTAGTGTTTTCTGTTTCACTTGACTAAACCAAGCATTATCTCCTTTTCTTTTGAATGGAACAAAGGACTTCACAATGACTTTGTATCTCAGACACTACTGGAAGGATGAGAGACTCTCGTTCCGCAGCAACAAAAACAAGAGCATGACTTTCGATGGGCGGCTGATCAAAAAGATCTGGGTGCCTGACGTGTTTTTTGTGCACTCCAAAAGATCTTTCATCCATGATACAACTGTGGAGAACATCATGCTCAGAGTGTACCCCGATGGCAACGTCCTCTTCAGTCTGAGGTGAGGAAATGCCCTTCCCTAAGAAAATCCGTGGCTGTAATTGAAATTACTGGCAATACTTGCAGATAAGGTTCTCATACTGGGCTGGCATTAATCCCCTGGCAGCACATAATGGGAAACTGCTGACCAGTGTGCCAGTGGGAAAATAAATTTAGGATTGAAAACATATTTTCTCTATTATTCAGATATTGTTTCCTGTCAAGGGAGTTTATCAAGTGTTAATTCCTTGCTGGTGGCTCTAGCAGTATTGCTACTGAGTACAGTAAAGCTCAAAATTATTAACAAAGGAAAAACCATGGTTTTGATTGTTTTATTTTTTTTCTGGGTCTTATAAAACTGTCTCAGCTATTTTCACCCTGGCCTACCAGTTAACATGCCAGTGATACAAACCAGATTTTTGGTGCTGATACCAGCAGTGTTGTGGGACTAAAAGGAACTGGAAAGTGAAACAGGAATTCCAGAACTGGAATAGCAAGGTCATTAATGTGTCTCCCTTCCTTCTGCATGATACTGCTTTGTTTTACAAAGGAGATTTGGATGATGTGGCAGACACAGTTTTAATGGAGGAATTTTCCCCCTAGGGTAAGGGACCTGAGGCCTGTGCATTGCAGAAATACAGTTTATTACTAATTAGCTGTGTGCACAGAGGTGATATTTCATCCAATCTGGACTGTTTGAAGATTTATGGAAGCATTTGAGATTGTGGCTCTGTAATAATTGTTCCAAGAATTAATGAATTTATCTCCTCTGTCATGAGGACATGCAGAAATCCTCACAACAGCAGCTGTACACCACTTTAAAGTAGTGTCTGTTCAAGAGTCACACTGACAGTAAGGAACAATGAGGTGAAGTGTGCTCTTTATTGCTGTATTAATTTCCATAATTCCTGAGAAGGAGGAATCAGAGGAACTATAGTTCCTATACTATATAAGTATATAACTATAGTTATAGAACTATAGAACTATATATAGTGATTCTCAAAGTGAGAAGTAGGAAATGTTCCTTAGATGTGCCTTAAAACACCCTTTTTTGTATTGCCAGTTTTACATGTAGTAAGTAGATTATATTCCAAATACTAATTGCAATAAATCTGCATATTTCACAGTTTTTGTTCAGTGCCTGGCATCCAGGATTTTATTGAAGCAAAATGAAACAAAAATCCAGATCTGTTGCTAAAATAGTCTTTCTTTTCTTGTTGTTCTCCTGGTCCTTTAGTCAACAGATGAAGGATGGAAACAACATCCACAGCTGGAAGTCCTATGCATGTCCCACTCTTAGGATCTCATTTCAAGCCAGTAAAACCTTAAATTTGTAAAAATTCAGCTACAGTGTGGTTCCTGATCACAAGTTTTCAAAGGGCTCTTGTATAACCAGTAAAACCCTCACTGTAGGATTCCATTTGGGCAAAACTGAAAAATTGAACTAAACCATCAAATGCCGTGCAAGCTGTGACAGGAAAGTGAAATTTGGCAATATTTATCATATATAAGTTGCTGCCCCTAGCAAGTCCTTTATTAAAGGCAAAGGGATATTTGTTCTCTAAACATTTGTGAAAAAGCAGGTTGAATGTGACATAGTCTTTGCCTAGATTTCCTTAAGCTTTTTGCAATATAAAGCATTTCAATTAAGAGGAGAGTATGCTTCCAGAAATTGCAGCTAATCTCTTTGCAATTAAATATTGTAACCAATCCAGCTGGGAAAACAGCACTTGAAATAATATTTGCTCTAATCTGTAATATTATCTACTTCAGTCTATGAGAAATCAAGTCAAGAAATGTGAACTCCCTTTGTTAACCTTCAAAGAAAATGTGTGAAAGGCTAATGAAGGATCAGGCCAAATATAGGGTTTAAAAATCTAAGGTAATGTATTCAATAATAAAGACTATTTATGTTAAAAAATATGATCTCTCAATGATTTAACTTTATTTCACCATCTTGAAACTATTTTAGAAGCATCTAAAAGGGCAGAAAACCTCACTCAATAGGATTCTGAACAGCAGATTGGTTGGAGATCTCACTAAGTTGTGTGCACAGCTAAGAAAGTGTAAAATTTTAATTTTATTTCTGTTTTTCTCTTCCTTTCTGCAGAATAACAGTTTCTGCTATGTGCTTCATGGATTTCAGTAGGTTTCCTCTGGACACACAGAACTGTTCTTTAGAACTGGAAAGCTGTAAGTTTAATTCCTAATTGTTCTTCACATGTGCATTCTCAGCAGCACTCCTTGTGCATAATTCCTCTTTCACTTCCTTTGATGTGTGACCTGAACCCTTCAGCATGTACATATTGAACTGTAAGCAATTTGGGATCTTTCCAGACCTCAGTGAGCTTTGGGAAGGTGGAAAAACCATGATGCACTCTGCTTTATTCCCACTGGGCATTTATTCTAAGGCCTAAATTCAAAAATCTGTCAAAAAGCAGGAAGGTTTTTTTTTTTTCTCTAAGATAAAAATATGCAGATTAAAGGTAAAATAAAATGTTAATATTTGACTTGTTGGAAAAATGAAAATGGGTGCTTGTGTTACTGTGAAATGTCTGCTTTTTCACCCCTGCCTCAGCTGTAAGCTGCTGCACTTGGAACAAGAGGGAACATGGTCTTTGCAAATGTTTTCCATGTCAACTGACAAATAAATGTGAAAATCTGGGTTTTCCCAGATTGGTTGAGTGATCTCCTCTCCCTAAGAAAGGAAAGAGGAAGTGATTTCCTTTAGTAACTTTATAACTTCAGTCTCTGCTTTCTCACAGATGCATACAATGAAGATGATCTGATGTTGTACTGGAAACATGGCAACAAGTCCCTGAGCACAGATGAGCAAATCTCCCTCTCCCAGTTCTTCATTGAGGAATTCAGTGCTTCCAGTGGACTTGCTTTTTACAGCAGTACTGGTATAGTAAGCCCTTCTCCTTAGAAGAGAAAAGCACAGGATAAAATCATGCAAAATGTCTTTCACATTCAAATTCTTTGCTAATGAATGACAGTGGCTGCTGAGAGATCAATTAAAATGAGGTCTTGTCACGGTGGGGCCTTGCTTCTCTTTGCATCACCAATATAAAGCTTTGTTTTAGGGAAAAAAGGACAATAACACTTGTAACTTCATATCTGGCATTATGAACATGAAAAAAAATGCACAACAACCAAAAACATGCTGTTATGAGCTCTTGCAAACTCATGGTGCTTCTTTGAAAGCCATTGGCATATTGAATTTACAGGAATCTTTATGTCCTGGCTATATAGAAAAGCTTGAAAATGGAAATCCTAAAGGGTCAGAAACTAGAAAGCAGACGAGGAATTCCAATGTGTTTTATTGGCTAAAATATCCTCACTTTTGGAGCTGTGTAACATCACTAAAAGTCTGCTAACTGGAGGACTTTCATGAGACTATTTATTACCTGTTCAGGTCTAATTCATGATTTGCTTAATTTTCCTTGTTTATACATAAAGTTGCAGGGAAAAAAAATTTCCTTTATGTCAGTGCAACATAGTTTAAATTGAGGTTAATCTGCCCCAGACACGTTTTTATTTCTCTCTGTAGATCTTGCTCTATACTTTCTGGCAAACTGCACAAGGCTTTATGAGTTTATTGTAGTCTTGATTTCATGCAGGGTGGGGTTTGTTTTCCTTGTATCTTACGTGAAATTACAAATTTTGAAACACTTCTCTATGGAAGTAGTCTAACCATATGTTTTTAACCAAAGAAAACAGCACTCTTGCTGTTGTACTTTACAGTCTGAGTCAATTCATTTCAGTTTGGTTATTGCCCTTTATAGCAAAACAGATGAATAAAAGAGAAATTGTTTCATTTAATATGATGAAGTGTACAACACTTTGGAAAAAAGCCTTTAAGGAAAGCAGCAGAGAGATTTATTTGGTGTATTTAATTTACAGGTTATTTTCTTTTTGCACTCAAAAGAGGGCCATTCAAGTTTGTGATGGCTGATCCTGAATGCAGAAATCCCAGTTTAAATTATGATGCAGCCTAAGCAGTGAGGAATTCACAGCTTGATAAGGTTCTTCACCCTTATCTCCTGCTCCTGTATGAGCTGAGAGCAGAGCTCCATCTTTTAGGAGCCACTGTCATGTGAGAGGAGGCCAAGTGATACCCTTCTATGATAACTGTGCCTTGCTGAGAGCTACATCAAATTTGTCCTTGTTGCAAGAAGGAGACTGGGATATTTTCCACCAGACTGGGTTCCAGGAGCTCAGCTGGCTTCTTTCTGCCTTTCTATTCTCATCAAAAAACGTTCATGGCAAGCAAATAAAAGCCTTGTGCACAGCAGGGCACCCTCACAATGCCCCTGCACCCAGGGCTTTGCAGAACCCTCACAGCATCTTTGACTTTGCAGAGTGTAACTGCTTTACACCTAACATGCAGAGGTTCTGATGGTGAGCTGATTTAGCAGCATAAAGGGGAAAGCAAAGACTTTTTTTCTAAGTCCCAGGGATCATTGGGAAGTACCTGAATAATGCATGCAGTGTATCTGGTAATCACAATGCTGTCCTTTGTAGGCTTACACTTGTCTTTGGCTTTGAGGTTTTGTTTTGCTCAAGAGGTTCCACTTTCTGTTGTTCTTTTGTTTGTTTCTTTTTGGGAGCAAAATTACCCTCCAAGAAAATAAAAGTGGAGAACAAACAGCACCTCTCTAACGAGAATCACCATTCCCACAAAGTAGCTTTCTGCACTGCAGTTCTGCATATCCTTTCCTGTGAATCTCTGTGAACAATACCTGTGGTGTTTAGGCTTTTGGAGTTCCCAGACCTCCAGAAGAGCAACAATTTAAATGCAGTTTAGAGACAATAATCTTTAAAACAAAAAACTTTCTCCACAACTGAAAATACAGTAGAACATTTAATATTATTTGGGGTTCATTTTGATATGTTCTTCTTTATAGAGTCACTCGTGATGGCAGGACTGCTTCAACACAGGCTCATGGATGCCTGTCTGTCCTGGCCAGCCTGGCTGTGCAGCCACTCACTTCTGCCTTTTTACCTCCCTGTAACCTGGTTTCCCTGCCGTGGCAGGAAATGACAGCACGAATGCAGTGCTGCACAGGCAGAGCATGCCCCAAAATTCACTAGATGGCACCCTGTCCTCTAAAGTGAGTGCTGGGCTGGCAGGCAGGCAGCTCCCACCAAAGGAAAAAAGGAAGGGCTGGCTGCTTCTTGTCAGGTATTTCAAGGAAGGCAGTGTTGACATCACTGGACAATTGTATCCTGTCTATATTCACCTGGCAGTTTCACTTCAAGTCTATTTAATTTTTTTTCAATTTCCCAACCTCAGTTATAACAGAGTATTTTAGACATGCAGCCATGACCCTTTGCTCCCGTAAATGAGGGAGGATGGACAGTTTGTAAAGCACTGTGTACAACCAAGGTGGTGGAAAGATTTCTGAGGCATTTACTGCTCCTGCTGTAGATACACCACTCCTGCCAGGAGGGGCCAGCAAACAGAGCTCACAAATAACACAGCTCTCTTCTCCCCCAACCTGTTTCTCTCCCTTTTTTTTCCCCCCAATAGGTTGGTACAATCGACTTTTTATCAACTTTGCACTCCGCAGACATATTTTCTTTTTTGTGCTACAATCCTATTTCCCAGCCATGCTGATGGTGATGCTGTCCTGGGTTTCCTTTTGGATTGATAGAAGAGCTGTTCCTGCCAGAGTGTCATTAGGTAAATCTTTGCTGTATATTCTTTGGGAAGTACAGAATTGAGAGGGGAGGGTTTGGAGTTACCTTAGCTTATTTACACAGGACATGAGCAAAAACAAATCAGGTAATTGCCTGAACAACACTGTTATTACCTCTGTTGTCATTACCTGTAAGTCAGTCTCTACATTTGGAAAGGGAATGTTTGTTCAGACTGGCTTTGTTATTTTTGGAAACAGCCCACACACCACAAAAGCAAAAAGGGATGATTCTGCAGATTTCCTGATACAATTTTACTTAATTGCAAAACCTGGGTTTTTCTTCCCTCTTCCCAGCAAAGTAACAGGTAGGAACAGGCAGTCAGATCCCTCCCCAAATGCATGGGATGGTGTAGCCTAATCTATGGAAAAGCTCTGAAGCTCTTCTTTTTCTCAAGAAACATTTGTTATCTTCCTACCAACTTGGAAAGAGTTGCCTGTGTGGCAAAGCCTTTCACTGTGGGATGCCTTAGAAATGTTTGTTTTGGTGTCTTAGCTGTGCAAGGCACACAATCTTCTGTGGAAGCCAAAAAGTAAGTTCTGAACACCTCAGCTCAGGAGAAGAGGACCTATTACAGTGTTTGTTATACAAGTTTATTTTTTTCCTCACTGGTGATTCAGTGGATGCCACTCCAAGGCTTTGTTGTGAATATAATGCTGATTGCCTTGGAATGAGTACATTTTTTCAAAAAATTAGGAGCTCTGAAGATCTGATGGGAATTTGTTGAGATATCTAGTGCAACCATAATGCACCTGAGTCCTGCAACTGTCAGGTTAAAATAAAGAAGCTCCTGTTCTTTCTTCTCACTGATGCTGGTCCCAGAAGGCAACTGTTTATTGCCATATTTCTTAGACATGAGAAAAAGCCCTCATTTTTCTCTGTAACTATATCAATCTAGAAAAAAATAGTACTGTAAAGCTGGTAATACATGAGATATAAATCTATTTGTTAATCTGTAAACAAATTATGGTACCTCCGACCTACTTTTATTAATGCATCTATAAATTCATTTTATTTAGAAAAAATTTAACTTAATCTTTAAAAATAACTTTTTAATTATCAGTAGGCAATTTTTAATGTTGTCAAGATGGTTTTGCTGATCATGTTCTTTATGTATGGCTTTCTGCAGAAAGTTATGCATCAGGAGTTCCATGAATAAAGCACATTTCATTAGCATAATCATAAATAATTTATAGGAAACCTTAACAACAAAGTTTAATAAGACTAGCTCCTTAGCCTAGAGTATATTTCTATTAAATAAATTGATTTCCTCTCATATGGTGTATTTCAAACTCCATCCTTCAACCTAAAGAAGCTGCAGAGAGGTAGAGGGACAACCCCTGTATGTTCCAGTGGACTTGAGCTGGTGTAGAACTGGAGAAGGGCAGCAGAGACCCAGGTGACAGTGCTGTCTCACAGATGTCAAGATGTTGTCACTTCCAGAGTTGCACTGATTTCTTCAAAAGCAGAGCCTGAGTTGGGTGTTGGGTTTTTTTTCCCTGAGCTGGAGCAAACCAAAATGAGGTGAATAGCTGACATAAGAGAAGGGATTGAAAAGATGAGGGTGAAATTTTGGTCACACTGAGGCAAACAGTAATTTTTTCTTAGTTTCAGTGGCTGTAGCATTTTTATGCTAGATTGTTTTTAGAGAGCCATGGAGTTATGACAGGGACATAGAGACTGATACATGTTTACAAGAAGTAAAATTTGAGAAAGGGTTTGGAGAGAAAAAATTCTTTAGTGATTTTCCTGGACAAGAAAATATCCAGTGGTGACCCTGACTCTGGGAGGGAAGGATGACCACAAAGCTGCTTTCACCTGTGTGTGGCAGTGCCCAAAGCTGTCCCAGAAAAGTGTTCTTTATGCTGCTCAATGGCCCTTCTGGCTAGAGAGATGATTTAGTGCTCTCAGTATTGTGTGTGATGGGTCCTTCATGGTTCACTCCACTTCTCAGAGCCTGTGTGAGGAATTTAAAGGGGGTGTCAATCACACACCCTCACAAAGCTGTGCTGCTCAAGCAATGGTGATGAGCTCAACAGAACCAGCTGGCCAGATCTGTGATAACCTCTCTTTTTCTCTCTGGCAGGTATAACTACAGTGCTGACAATGTCGACCATCATGACAGGAGTAAGTGCCTCAATGCCTCAAGTGTCTTACATAAAGGCTGTGGATGTGTATTTATGGATCAGCTTCCTTTTTGTCTTCCTGTCAGTCATCGAGTATGCAGCAGTGAACTATCTCACCACAATTGAAGAGAGAAAACAACTCAAAAAAAGGGGCAAGGTACAACCCTCTGTGTTTTGTTGTCTTCTGAAAGCATCATGGAAGCCACAGAGTAGTCCTGATGCACCACTGTGATAACAGACCAGTAACAGTCTCTCTCTCCACTCTGTATCTCATTTTTTTTCACTTGGGTGAAGGGAGACAAAGTGTCCTCCCCTCTGAGATCCTGAGAGGTCTGTGCTTTCTCTCCCTTTTCTTGTGGCAGAGGTTAGGGATATTATTTTTCCCCCTTTTTCCCCCTCAAAGGAATATAACCTTCTTTCTATTTTCAAATACCTGTCAATCAAGGTATTTCTCCTGTCTCTGAAATAGCCCTCAGCATGCCCTCATATGATATTCCTCCCTGTTTCCTGTTTCTTTTTTGTCCCAGGACCAGATGAATGACAAGGTCACTTTTAGAAAAGTGTGCCTGAAGCAGAAATAGTCACAAGTTAAACATCTGCTTTCTGTGAAGCTCTCACTTAAAACCTTTGCTTCAAGAATATCCCCTCTGTAAACTCATTTGCTGGAGTATCATGAGGGGAAGAACACAGAAAGGATGCATATGTTGCTCACATGATTGGATAATCCCATCTAAAACCTACTCCCAGAAATGTTTGAAGTCATTTCCCACAACTCCAGCAACACAGACCTACAGGAGAGAGTTTGATTCTTCTATTTCAGAGGCTGAGGCACGAATTGCCAGCCAGCAGCTGGCAATAATCAGGCAGACAAGCGTGTTTTATGACATTTGATGACATTTCCTTGCTCATGTCCCATTCAAGGGGGCAGGCCCCACAGAGAGCCATACCGTGGGATAGCCCTGTTCCCCACATGCTCTCCTCAGAGAGAACAACACTGAGGGGAAAGCTTTCTTTCTCTTCTCTTTTATTCATTTGTGATCTGCCAAAATGGCTCCTGCTAGACACAGAGTAACTCTCCTTTGTTGCCAGGCTTCAGGAATGTACAGCATGGACGCAGTGCAAGCAATGGCTTTCGACGGCTGCTTCCACGACACGGATGTGGACATGGACCTGACTCCCTTCCCAGACCCCTGTGAGGAGAATGAGACCAGGGCAAGTCAAACCAACATTTCCAATGAGGACACACCTCGCTTGAAGAGGAAGAGATCTCTGAAGGGAAACGTGGGCAGGATTATTTTACAGAACAATCATGTCATTGACACGTATTCCAGGATTATATTTCCCAGTGTATATATTGTGTTCAACTTTTTTTACTGGGGTTTGTACATATGAACAAAAATGCTTATAAGCTAGGCTTTATTTTGTGTACGAGGGTTGAATCATACTTTAAAAATAATGCAAGAGCAGTAGAAGAAAAGGTTACGATTTTCCAAAAGAGACTTCTGCATCAAACCTGGGCTGGTTTGGTCAGCAGCAAAACTCTTCATGAAAAACTCTCACATTTTCCAGCTGAACTATGCAGAGCTTCACCAGGGTGATCCCATGCACAGGCTGCACTGCAGTAGCACAGGAGCTGTGTGCTCACTGAGGGAGCCCTTTGTCACCCCCTGAACAGACAGCAGCTCCCACCTGAGGTATTGCCCTGGCTCTGTCTGCACTCCAACCCTTCCTCTCTGATCTTCACCTGTGCTGCAGTTTTGGTCGGCAATCAGCACCAACAGCTTTGGGATAGCCTTGGGATGGCTCCTGTCCTTGTTTCACTTCTGCATTGCAATTTTCCTGGGCAGCTCCTGTACCCTCAGATGGGAACCAGGGGGAAAATTATGGCTTAGCATTGCAGTAGGGACCAGGAGGAAGCCAGGCTGATGGGGCTCAGTAGATTGTGCACCAACAACACCTCGAGAAAACTCTTCACCCTTGTCAGCTGTCCATGACTCTCCATGGAACCCCTGTTTTGAAGAATCTGGCTCACCAATCCTGAGGCAACACAGGAACAATGTCCCAGACCCTGTGCACTTGCAGCCACCTCCCAGGTGGGTGAGCAGCATCCCCAGCAGGAGCTGTGTCCTTCACCTCTGCCTCACCTCGAGCTGCTGTAATCCCCTGCTTCCTGCAGAACCCTTTGGTTTAGAAACACAGGCTTTGAGACAGAGATTTTAGAGGACTTTGTCAAGAGAACAAACCAACCACGCCTTCGGTTCTTCTGCTTTATGTTGCACGTGAACTTGGGGTTTTGCCTCCCTCCCTCTCCCTTTGGCTTTTGAGATTGAATGTTCCAGTGAGGAGAAGCTGCATCTGCCCCTTGCAGCAGTGATCCCCAGCACAGTTCCAGGAAATAAAAGGAAACAGCTGTGCCAAAACAGAGACACATACAGGAAACCTGTCAGTCTCAGATGAATCCTGCATGTAAATATCCTTAGGTTCAGGCCAAGGAGGCTGAATTAAGGATGTTCAGGGATAAACACAGAAAGTTTTCACAGCTCCAGAAAAGAATCAAGATTACTTTTGTAACTCTCCCAAATAAGGAGCGTTTTCCATTAAATTCTTTGGGTTCATCTGTAATTTAATGAGCTGAGTATATATTTACAAAATCAGTTCAAAATGATCATTTGTGGTGGCAAAAAGTGTCACAGGTAAATGCATGGTCAAGTTTATTGGTCAAGGAAGCGGGAATAAATTTGGAAGCTTAAGTCACTCTCTGGTTTCTTTATTTACTTTATTTCCTTGCTTTTTTTTTTTTTTAATTTAATATGCTTATTTTCTTGCTCCCATCTTGTTTGTTCAGAGCACGGTGACATCTCTTAACTTTTTCAAAGAGCTGAATTTGTCAGGCTCCCAGTTCCAGAGCTGGAGAAGTGGTGACACGGTGCCTGCTGAGTGACTGAAATCTCAGGGAGTGACTGGGACAGATGCTGCCAAACAAATGTATCAGAGCTGAGACAGCTTTGATACTTTTCCAGGAAATCCTGTCATGGAAAGCAGAACCATACCAGGAATGACAATGCTGGGAATGCAAAGCCAAAGGATACACAAGCTTTGGCAGCAGTAACAGCACGCCAGACCTCAAGCTGAGCAGATGTATATAAAAATACACCATCACAGCCTTGTTCCTGCACTGCCAGTATGAGACATCCTGCACAGATGTTCCAGATGGCCTGAGAAAATCCCATCTAGCTCCAGATGTGTAATGTGTCTTCTAAACTTTTCACATGAACTAATATAACAGCATTGTTTTCACATAATTTTTTTTTTTTGTCTGCCCTACGAGAAGAAGTATTTGTTGTGTAGCCAACAGTGAAGCCTCAGCCTCCAACAGAAAAAAGACTCCAAATCAGTTCCCTTTTTCTAAATTCCTTGCAGGATTTGCAGCAGCACAAGCCCTGCAGCACAGCGTACCCAAGCTCTGTGTAGGCTGCAGCAAACTGGTCCTCAGGTGGAGGTGTGGAGGAAAAGAGATTCCTGCCTGCATTTACCTTCCAGGCACCTCCTGTACAGATGCCAGAGAGCTGCAGAGCTTGCTTTTGGTGGAGAAAGCTGCTGTTACTTTCAGATACCATTGGCCAAGGGTTTCCTCACCCAAGTACTGCAGATCATCCTGTTCAGCCCTCCTGCCCTGGGCAGGGATGCCTTTCATTAAACCAGGGTGCTCAGACCTGACCCTGAACACTTCCAGGGATGGGATATCCACAGCTTCTTCTCTTTCACAACCTGTGCCAGGGCCTTGCCAGCCTCACAGCAAAGAGGTTTTTTTCTAATATCCAATCTAATCTCTTTCAGTTTGAAGCCATTCCCTCTTGTCCTGTCACTACACGCTCTTGTAAATGATGGTAACATTTAACTGCACGCTTTTACAGCAAAGCTTAAAATTTCTATCTTCTTAATGCAGTGACAGGGATGATATCAGGATAAATTATGCTTTTAAAAATCTATTGCTTGTATAAATAGGAAAAGGGAAACAGTATTTCAACTAATTATTTCTCGTCTAGAGGGTGCTAGAGGCATGGCTAAGCTCCCATGACCCTCTGAAGTGTGTGTTAACTTCTTCCTGACAGGTATGGTAATAAATACTTTCATTCAATTTGTCTCTGCAAACCAGCACGGAAGTATTTAAAAAAGGTATTCATGAGTATTTCCCATTCCTGCTGGTTTTACAGCCAGTCCCATGGCGTGGGTTTTATATCCCACGACATTTACTGCGAGCTAAAGCACCAAGGCATGATGTAAATAGATATTTGTGTGAGTGCTCACACTGGCGGCACTCAGGCAGTTATGCTGAGGGTACTTTGTGGATTTTGGGAGCAGAAGTAACAGCTTGTCGTGATTCCAGCTGAGCTGCAGGATGTGGCCTCACTATTTTTAACACCTGCTGCTACACCCATCTCTAATAACAAAACATCCTGTGGGTGTTAGGGTAGGTGATGCAAACTTTTAAGTCCGGACAACTTTATTCTTAAAGGTTTTACAATCCTTCAAGCTATCAGTACACAGGAGTAAAGCTTTAGCAAAGCCTACCTAACATCTTTTTCTGATGTCATTAACCAATGTAAACTAAGCCATTTGCAGGCCTCTTTAGTAAAGGTAATTAAAAATACTTCTGGAAAGTTCTCATGTGCTCGTAAGGGTTCTGAGGATTTCTTTGAGAGAGCTTCAGGGGGGCTCTGGAACAGGATTTTGGTCCAGGAAAAGATCACGCAGCTAAAGCCCAGACACTGTTCGTGTGTACGAAACAAAATTTAATCCTCTGAATAACTTCAGTGGAGATACTGTTGGAACACACGCAGGAACAACACTGGAACAGCGCCGCATTTCCTACAGTCCGCCCGGAAGCGCCTCCTCCCGTGCCACCCAGCGCGGCAGCGACCGCCCCCCGCTTCCACCGGGAACATCCTGCGCCGGGGCTCACCCATCCCGCTCCGGCCCGCGGCATTCCCTCCTTCCCTCCCGCCCGCAGGGTGAGTGCGGGGCTGCGGGAACGGGAGGGGAAGGAAAGGGAGGGGTGGCGGCAGAGCCGTCTGTATTCCCGCTGTTTCCCGTGGAGCGAATCCCGGCAGCTGCCGGGCCGTGCGGGAACACGCGTTGTGTCGCTGTGCGAGCGGCAGCGGTGACCGCGGCTGTCCCCGGGAGAGGCGGGAGCGGGGCCCTCCTCCTGCTGCTCGGTCCTTGCTCCAGCCGGGAAGGAGCTGGGGCTGCGGGGAGGTGCGGAGTGGGAGCGGAGCCGGTGCTGCCCTGGGCTGCTCCCAAAGCAGCGTGGCCCGAGCAGGGACGGGATTGTGCCCCTCTGCCCCGCTCTCATGGGACCCCTCCCGCAGGGCTGCACCCACCTCGGGGGTCCCCAGCACGGGAAGGACAGGGAGCTGCTGGAGCGAACCCAGAGGATGCCACCAAGGTGATCAGAGAGCTGCAGCATCTCTGCTGTGAATATAGGCCGAGAGGGATTGCCGGTTTCAGCATGGAGAAGAGAAGGCTCTCCAGGGATATTTTTGCAGCCTTTCAGTACTTAACTGCTGTAAGAGAGAGAGAGGAAAAACTTTTTACCAGGGCCTGTAGCAACAGGACAAGGGGGAATGGTTTTACATTGTAAGAGGGTAGGTTTAGATAAGATATAAGGGAGGATTTTTCCTGGTGAGGGTAGTGAGGCCCTGGCAGCTTGCCCAGAGGAGTCGTGGCTGCCCCATCCCTGGAAGTGTTCAAGGCATGGTTGAATAAGTCTTTGACCAGGAGTTTGTGCTAGGTAATCTCTTCCAAACCAAATCATTGGGTGGGCTTGCAGCTGTAATAACTAACAGAACACTACAGAGAAGCACCTGCTGTAAATGCAGCAGAGTTCTGTCAACAGCACAGATGTGAATTTATCTTCATTTGATCAATCTGAGCGAGCTGGGAGGATGAAATGATGGCTTTAGTCTGGAATTCAAAACCATCAATTCAGGGTTGGTTGCATTTGTGTTCCTGACATTTGGGGAACTCCAGTTTTAGATTCTAGTGCCGGCAGCATCTTGCTCCAACCAGGGGCTAATTTCCAGTCTTTAATTTTTTTAAGCATTCCCTTGCCTCATGTAGAAAGAACAGTGACTTCCTGCTGCTGGGGGTGTCCATCCTGCTGGAAGGTGGTAATGTGGATTCCCTCTTGCAGGACTGAGGTGACCACAGGTTATTATTGAGGGACAGCTGCTCCAGGAGCTGGGGGATCAATCAGCAGGGTGTCCTGCTGCACAGGAGAGCTTAGTGCTGCTTGGAAATACCAGAACTGGACTTTAGGCTTCAGGATAAGGGATCTGTGCAAGTAAAAGCATCTCAGTACATTGACACATTTGCTTTTGGGAGTAAAGCTGCCATTTTTGCTCAGAAGTGAAAGCATCAGCACATTCTGACTCCTCATGGCTTGGCTTCTCAGACGTGCCCAGAGCCAGTTTGGGTTGGCCAGGCTGTGCTGCCCCAGGGCTTGGTGCTGCCTCATCCTCAGGATGCTTAGCTCAGCTCCCAGGCAGGCTTCTACTGCTGCTCTGGGAGAGGAAATGCTGGAGCAAACTCGAGGCAAGTCTGTCTGCACATGGTTTAGACTTATTGTTAACTTCATTTGTGCCATAACTTTCCTGAGAACTTGGCAGCTAAACCATTTGTGAATTGACATTTTTATTCTTGCATAATTGTACACAACAATGACTTTCAGCTTTAAAATTAAATGTCTGTACTTGTATGAAAGAACTATTTTTATTCTGCATAAACCACAAAGTTTGACAGCTTGGCAGAAATCAAAGCAGAATCTTGGCATTTTGGGTTTTAAACTGGTACACTTTTAAGACTAAATCTACAAGTTTTAAGCTTGTAGGTTTAGTAATTACATAGCATCAACAGAAAGGCCTACCAATATTCCCACTTTTGTAAACTGTTACTGTTGAAGGAAGTGTCATAAGAATACAAGTTTCTGATCCTGTCCCCTCTCTCCACCTCCCTCTGCATGTTGCCACTCAATTGCTTAAAGCTGAGTTGATTTTTTAAAAATAATTTACAGCTCTGGCTCCAGAAGACCACTTGCCCACAGGTTTTTTGTGTGGGTGGGTTCCTGCATTGGTAATGACCCCTTGGGTTTCATCACACGTTCTTCAGCATGAACTCAGCTGTGGGGTGTGAGCAGTGGCTCCCAGCACAGCCCTCGGGAGTTTGCTGAGGATTGAGAGAGGATTGGAGACCTGCTTGGAGCAATTAGTGAGCCCTTGAAGCCACAGCTGTTCCCAGTATCCTTTGATATCCTCCTGGCTGCTGCCCTGGGCTTGTGACCTTTGGAGGTTGTGTTGCTGATTGTTTTGTGTCTCTCTCCTCTTGGCCAGGGAGATGCCCAAGAAAGGAGGGAAGGATGCTGAGGTGGCAAAGGAGGCACAGTGTAAACGGCCCAGGGTGGACACGGCTGGTTCTCCATCAGTCCTGAGTTTTGAGAGCCCAGCCAGCCTCTTCAGGAGCCTGATCTCTCCCATTGAAGAAGAGGTGTTTTTTAGGGACTACTGGGAGCAGAAGCCACTGCTTGTTCAGAGGAATGATGTCCTGGTGGCTGCTTACTACCAGTCCCTGTTCCAGCTGTCACACCTGAAGGAGCTGTGCAGCCAGGGCCTGTGCTATGTGAGAGATGTGAATGTCTGCAGGTGTGTCAATGGGAAAAAGAAGGTGCTAAATAAAGAAGGCAGAGTGAATTACATGCAGCTGAAGAAGGATTTTGAGCAGAAAAAGGCAACAATACAGTTTCATCAGCCTCAGAGATTTAAGGTAGGATTGTTTAATTGTAATTAATGCAATTAATGCTTGTTTTATAATGTGTTGTGGCTTTTGTTGAGTGGCACCAGACATGGCTTCATATCTGCCCCCAAGGGAGGTTGGCATTGATGACCTGCTGAAATCTTTGTATGAACTGTATTAAAACACAGTTTATACTTCTGCACTGGCCATCATCTTTCAGTGCTCTGCACTAAGGACAGAATCTGATTCGTGCTATAATGTTTTTCTGTAATATTAAGTATTCTTTCTAAATGCATGTCATTGATGTTTAAATTATCCCTTCTGCTCCACTTTTTCCTTGTGCAAACAGGGGGCTTTTGTACCACTTCCCTTTAATCAAGGGTGAGGTGTGAAATCATGTTAAATATTTCCAGGACACTCCACCATCCTTGCTAATGGATTAGCATTGAATTGCACCATGGAAGTGCCCATTTTAGCTGAGTGTGCTCAGTCTTTGTGTATGGGAAGGACACAGTGGTGCTGCACAGTTGTAAAGGATGTGGATACTCATGTGTACTTTGATTTAGGCAGTCCTTTTTTGTCCCAAGGTGTCAACACAGTCTAATTGTGAGGTGGCCCACATGCACAGCTGAGTCCCATGTGTAATATCACTGACTGATCTCAGCTGTTGGCATCTCCTGTTGTTTCCCTGTCACATGTTGGGTGTGCATAAGTAAAGTTTGTGCTTGGCTATTCCCAAGCAGTTGGAGTCACTTGTAAAAGGTGCCTCTGACCTTTGTGTTATTCTCTCTTTGATGCAGGTGGGATGATGGGTGGTTTATTCTCTGTTTAGCCTCGTTTTTGCAGCCTGAAGTTGGTACAGGGAAGAGTGCAAACATCAGTGTTCTGTTGAGGCATTAGAGTTTTGGCTTACCCCTTACTTTCATGGCAGATCTCCTTTGCAATGCTTGCCTTGAGGAGAAGCTGCTTCCCAGGCTGTGTGTTCCTGTGGGGATGTCACCATTTTTCCCCAGTGATGGGCTGATGGCAGCCAAGTTTGGCTGAGTTCTTCAGTAGTAACAGATTTTTTTTTTTTTTTTTTAATAGGAGGAGCTGTGGAAGATTCAGGAGAAGCTGGAGTGTTACTTTGGGTCTCTGGTGGGGTCCAATGTTTACATCACCCCCCAGGGGTCTCAGGGCCTTCCCCCTCACTACGATGATGTCGAGGTAGGACAACACCACCTTGTCTGTGAGTGCATGCCTCTGTGTGTGCTTCCACCTCTCCCCCACAATAAACACTCTTACAAAGAGTTCTGTTTTTACACTGAAAACTTAGGGTAATTATTTGCAAGTGTTTCCTTATATATTTTTGCTGAAAGTGTACTGATAGTAATGGCTGAATTGCAGTGACTGGAGAGAAACAGGGATTTCCAAATTCGGGATAAAACAGATCACACTTCACAACTCTTCTGTCTGTTGTCTCTAAATAGAGTAAAAGAATTTAGTTCAAATGTTAATTTCTGCATTTGGATATCTAAAAGGTTATGTGAAAGGAATTGTATTTGCCATGCTGTGGAGTAGCTGAGAGCAGGGAAGGGGAAAACCTGTATTTGTCAGAAAAGCAACCTGTGCCACTACTTCTGTCCTGGTTTCTGGCTTGGTTCCACAGCCTTGGCAAGCCAGAAGATAAATGAAAACACCTGATTGGATGTGGGAGGGGCAGCAGGGCTTCCTTAGGCCCCCCAAAACCTTTGGGTTCCTGGTGTTTTGCAGGTGTTCATCCTTCAGCTGGAGGGAGAGAAGCACTGGCGACTCTACAAACCCACGGTGCCTTTGGCTCGGGAGTACAACGTCGAGCCAGAAGACAGGATTGGGAGCCCCACACATGAATTCATATTAAAGGTATTATAATTAAATTGCTGCAGGTGGGCTGGGCTGTGCTAGCAAGAAAAGTAATCATGCTTGGTAGGCTCTTAGAAGTAGCTGATGTGACCAAGTTTAAGGACTGTAAGATTAAAATTTGATCAGATTTCATCACTCTTGCTTTATGTGCAATATGTCACCTTGTTTGTGTTGGTGTTTATAGGACAAGCCATGAGTAAACTGATTTTTCCTTTGTGGAGGCAATTTCCTCTGCTTTGCACTTCTTTCTTGTCTTGACTTTCCTGATCTATATTATTTTCTGTGGAGATATTTAATTGACATTGATGAGAAGATAGGGGAGGAGTAAGGTTCTACTTGTTTTTTCTAAGTGTTTTAAGTAAAATTTTCAGACTCTTTGACCTTTTCTTGTGAAACACTGGCCTTTTCTTTTCCCAGGGCACTGAATTACCAGCAGATTAATCTCAGCTGCTGCTTTGTCCTCTTGCTGCAGCTCAGCAGGACTGTGCATGCTCTAGCATGTTAAAAGCTCATGTTTGCAGACAGGTGTAGAGCAAATATTGACAGTAGGTTGGAAAGTTTGAGGGGTTGGACTTCTGGCTTAGAGTGCTTTATGTTATTAAAGTGTACATTGGAGAATTGCTCAATTTTGTGATTTTTTAAAGAATATATATTGTCAGTCTGTCTGCTCAGGGGGTATTTCCTCTGGACTGCAGTAAGGTTTGACCAAGTGGCCTAAATATATCAATTCTCTTTAATTTTCCTGCAGCCAGGTGACTTACTGTACTTCCCAAGAGGGACTATTCACCAGGCTGACACTCCTCATGGGATCTCCTATTCAACACATGTGACCATCAGCACCTACCAAAACAAGTAATTCCTCTTTATTTCTTGTCTTGTGTGGCTTTCCTCTACCAGATGATGTGTGTGAACAGCAGAGACCTGAAGCTGGTGTTTCAAGGAAGTCATGTCCTGTTTCTTAAAAAAAATAACCTTGTAAGGAGCTGTGCTTGGGTCTTTCCTGTGTTCATCTACTCAGCCCTTGTGTGGTTTGTTTTCCTGTGGGTATTGCAGGGATGGGGCATGCCAGCTTTCCCCCAGAGGTGTGGTGACAGGGAATGTAGGAGATACCCCAGTATTGGATGTTGGGGACAGAATCTAAGTGCTGAGGTAGCAGTAATTGAAGTTTTAGGGGCTGGGGGAAGGAGGGGAGTGAGACCATTGTTGTTTGAAGCAGCCTCTTTGCCAGGTTTTCATGCAGCAAGCTTGATTGCTTTTTAATGGCTTTATTTATTATTTACCAGCTGGAGACTTTAATGTGCAAGATAATGTTATAACTGCAAACTCACTGTTTTTAGAAAAATCCCCTCACCAGTGGCTGAAGTTGGTGTTCATTTCATAATCCAGATAAAGAGCCATGAGTTATTCCTTTCATCAGGTTTCCTCCTGTATTTGATGGTCACCCACACCTCTTCTGACAGGTTCTTCCATGCAGATATTCTCTGCTAATCTGTGTTTTAAATTTTCTACCCCATGCATGAGAGTCAGATTTTAACACAGGTCAGGTCCTTGTTCCCCTACTGAAACATTGTTATCACACAGGGAAAAATGCTGCTGCTGCTGCCACCTCATCAGCTCAGAGGTGCTGGGCTGGGAGTTACTGGCCTGACTTAGGGATTGGGAATGATTTCTGTGAGCTGCAGAACAGGGCAGAACAAGTTTGGGTGTATTTTAGGTAACTGTGAGGTGAATCTCTAACCACCAGCTGTGCCACTGGGGAAACCCCAGGGTGTCAGTGCTGCTGGTCTGTCCCTGTGCACAGCAGGGTTTGTCCAGCTGGAGCTGTATGGATTTATTGGCCAAACAGTGCTGGGGAGCCAAGGATTCAGCTCCTTGCAGTGGGATTTCTGGAGAGCTGTAGCCTCGTGTGGAGTCAGTGCAGTTTCTCCCAAGGCCAGTCCAGTGCGTGACTTGTCAGGAGCACATTCCCTGGGGATGTCTGTCATGGGTGAGCAGAGGAGCAGGAAAAGCTTCAAGACTGCTCTTCTTCCAAGGTTAAAAAGTGGAATCATCATCCATTAAGGTTATTGCCAATGAAGTGGAAGAGCCTTCCTCTGCCCCTGCTGTCAGCGAGTGTAGGTAAAAAAAAGCAGCAGTCCTGGTGTTCTGATTTGGCTTGTAGATGGAAGTATGATGTGGAAACATTTCCTTGGAAAACTGAAGAGAAATTGAAAATAGCTATGGAGGTGTCACTTCCAGGTATTTTTAAGCACCAAGACAAAAGGGACATCTCTGTTGAAGCGGAGTTTGTCTGGACCAGATCCCAGCAGGCAGAGAGGTGTGCATGTGTGGGATAAACAGGGCAGTTTGGAAAAGCAGTGAGTAGCTGAAGACATTTGCTGGCAGATGGAAGCTGGGGGCAAGAGAAGCACTAGGAAGTAGATATCCAATTCCTTTTATTGGCCAGGGTTCCTCCTCCCCACTGGGTAGCAGACAGTGAAACATTTGAGTAGACATAAAAAACCAAGATACTATAATAAGTGATGATTTTTTTGCATCTTAACACTAGTTAGGAAAAGCAAGTAGGATTTGTATTTTATTCCAATGCAACTATTTCATTTTTTTTTTCTTCCTGTTCTTCAGCTCCTGGGGAGATTTCTTATTGGATACAATTCCTGGCCTGGTGTTTGATACAGCAAAAGAGGACGTGGAGCTGCGGACAAGCATTCCAAGGCAACTGCTCATGGTTAGTAGGTGAGACCCAGATTTCAATGGTGCATCCAGGTGATCTGTGAGACAGAAAAAGCTCTGCCAGGCCCAGCTTCTGAATCTTTAGGTCAGTGAAACTGTGAAGTGCCATGGGACCTCCTTATGGTGGTCCTGTCCTGCTGCTGCTCAGCTTGTCAGTGTGCAGGAGGAACAAGGATCTCTTCCCCTGCACTTGGAAGTGCTTTAGCCCCAGAGCAAGGAGAGTGAGCTTCAGCTTTGGTATGTGAACACCTCCTGGGGAATGTGTAAAGGAGACACAGCTTGGTTTGGGACTAAGCAAAGATAAAAGAGCAATGTGCAGATTTTTGCTGCTTTGCTGCACTGCTTTAAGCCTGGTCTGTTCAATTTGAATTCTTTGTGGATGTTTAGCAGGTGAACACAGCTGACTGCTCCAAAAAGCTGAGCAGCCTTCTGAGGAGGCTTGCAGACAGTCTGGAGAACTCCAGGGAACTGAGGTCATCCGACATGAAGAAGGATTTCATTATGCACCGCTTACCGCCGTACTTGGGATGTGACTCTGATCCTTTGACTCCAGGTACATTTGGAATTTCCCAAAACTGGCTGATGTGATGGCAGGGGCTAAGTCTGCCTCTCAAAACTTGTAGCATTTCATGGCAGGCCAAGGTTACAGTCCAGGCCCAGCTTTGTGTGGTGCCTGGCTCTGTGTGTGTCTGCACACCTCTCTTGGACAGTTCCCAGTGTCTGCTGAGGGAGATGCCCCATTTCCCTCAGACTGAAATAAGGGTTATGCTACAATTACAAAAATATTTCTCATTTCTCCTTCCACCACAAGTCTCAGAACTTGTGGCTCTGGAAACAATCTGGGTTAACAAATAATCTAGCTACAAGAGAATGGGTAGTGCACAGGGGGCTCAGGTTGTATCATGTCTGCTTTTCTTCCTTTCCTAAGGGAGAATTTATTCTTCTTAGGTGGGAAATTGCCAAAAATAGACAGCAAAATCAGACTGCAGTTTAGAGACCATGCTCTCATCACTGTGGAACCAGATCAAGAGAATGCTGTAAGTACAGGAAGCCCCCCTGTATGCCTGGGGTGGGGAGTGGGAGGCCTGTGAGTTGTTGCTCTGTTGTACTGAAAGGGTTGTACAGTTCTGCTTGGTTGGATCCTGCATCCCAATATTGCTGTTAGGAGATCCTGGGGCTGTTTGCTGAGCACATTCCAGCCTTTCTGGAGGGAGGCACAGAATTATATTCAGTCTGTGATTCTGCATGGCTTTTATCTGAATCACATGGGGTAGGTCATTACAGCAGCTAAAATGGTCTCTATAGCTCTGGATAATAATTTTTATTTAAACTCTTTGTATTTAAGAAAGTTTTAAAATCAGGGTTCCCGAAGAGAGGGAATTTTCTTGGATGCATTTAGTCTTCACTATTGAGTTTTCCCTGTACCTAAGTGGGTGACAGTGGCACTTAGAAATTGTTCCACAACATAGATACTGGCATCTTGCATCATTCTGTGTTTATACTGCTGCTTATCTGTGAAGGTTTATCAATATGAAATTATAGAAATGCTTTTATATTATCTTAATTTTAAAAAATGAGGGGAGGGGAAACACAAATACAGGATGGAATATGTTATAAACATTTGTGGGGGTTTTGTAGGTTTTTTTGTTTGTTTGTTTGTTTATTTTACAAGTGGAATGTTTCCCTCTAAGAAAAACACACCAGGACTTTTCTGATTCTTCTCCTCTATTTTATCTGTGTCCATATTGCTGTGAGACTGTGTAGGGTTTGGAAACTTTTTTTTCCCCTTTTTTTTTGTAACTGGTTTGCACAACCTTGACCAAGGACTGATAACGGGCATGTGATTTTTAAGAGACAGCTCAGTCTCAGACTGGAGATTTATTCGTGCACGCCTCTTAGGAGACTTTTTGGGAGAGGTTCCTTAAATGTCCTGTTTTCTACACAGCATCAGTCCTGCAGGGGCAGTTTTAAGGGAGAAGGTTGTAAATTAATTTTCAGAGATGTTTTGGAGAGTCCCTCGCTGTGGGAGGTGGCTGTTGGGTCATTCAGTTGAGAAGGTGACTTGCTTTCCTTGCTGTACCAGTGGCCTCTGGAATTAAGGAGCTGGCACTGGAGTGAGGTGTGAGGGTGTGGATCACCTGTGACCACTTTCTTCCTGCTGTTTTTTAGGATGAAATTCGCAGGGAGATGGTTTATGTGTATCATTCCTTAAAGAACAGGAGAGAAACTCACATGATGGGGACAGAGGATGACACTGCCAGTGAGGATGGCCTGGCACAGGTTTGTTCTGCACACACACCCCAAAATTTATCTTGCCTCTGTGGGTTTGGCTGTGTTCTTCAGCAGCCAGAGTTTTTCAGCCCATTCCCAGAGTACCTGGATGAGCTGAAGCTGCAACACAGGCAGTGAATAATAGAACTAAATAATGTGATCTTATGCTTAATTAAACATTTGAGATGCTAATGGGATGTCTTCTGCATGCCCTCTGGCCCAGTTAACAGAGCTGCTGGAGCAACTCAGAGTTTCTCTTACTGTGTATCCTTCAGCAGGTCCTGTTGGAGGCTGCTGGAGATGTAGCACATGTTCCATGGGAATCACTGCACCTCCTTTCTGTCATGTGAAACCTGTGTCAGCTCCTGTACCCACTGGAACGCCCTGTGCAGGGCTGGGAATTAAACCTCACTCCCCTAAAATGTCCTTCAGGTCTGCACAACTCCACCAAAGGGACAGAGCAGAGCACAGCCTGCCCTTGGCTTGGCCAGTGCTGCAAGGCTTTTTGCCTGGCACTTATTTTCCTTTTGAAGTAAATCTCACTCCTCCTCTGGAGCTGAGGCTGGACACTGGCACCTGAGCAGCACATGCACATCCCAGGACCTTCCTTCCTGCCCTTAAAAAAGAGTCCTGGGAATGAAGGTCCTCTGTGCTTCTGTGCCCAGAGACTGCAAGTGTCAGGTAGAAATACCTGTGACCTTGCTAAAATAATGGGTAGGCATAGCCAAGAGGGTAAATTTAAATTCTTGTTTTTTCTTCTGTGTGGAAACCACAGGAGGAAGTCACATGTGCCATAAGCATCCCTACCTTGTAAAGTGTGCTACAGCATGGAAGAGTTACTTCTAAGTAAAATAGGTCTGGATAAAGCTGTATCTTTTGGAGGCTGCTCTCAGGAACAGGAGTGTGCTGTGGGAATGGAGCACATTCCTGCTGCTCCCTGCCCACAGCCTCACACACTGTTGTGTAATAAAGTCAGTGCCCTTTGCTGAGGGTTTTTTTCTGTCTCTTTTCCCCAGCAGACTCACGGGCTGAGGTTCCCTCTGTCACACTTGGATGCACTGAAGCAGATCTGGAGCAGCAGCACTGTTGATGTTGGAGAGCTTCACCTCACCTCAGATGAGGAGAAACAAAACCTTGCCTTGGCACTCTGGACTGAATGTCTGATTGAAGTTCTTTGATGCTTTTGTGAATTAGCTATTCCTGGCCATTAAGCATCTCTTTAGAGCAAGGTTTATTAAATTAAGGTTTTTTTAATCCATCCAGACTCTGGTTTGTAGTGCCACCAAAGCATTGCAGATCTGTACTTTGCTACTTTCTGGTGCCAAATGTTAACTGTCCTTCCATGCTTTTGGGAAACTGGGCATGGGGAAAAACAGGTAAGTGAGGCACAGCTCAGGTCTGTGGCTGGATGAAATCACTCCTGAGCACCCCCAGTGCTGTGGTGTCCCCTTCCCTCTGGAGAGCTGCTGGGATGTGGAGGACATCTCAGGTTATACATGGAACAGGCTCCAAAACCTTGGGCATAAAACATTAACTTGTTTTTTTTTTTTCATTTGTAAAGTTCATCAGCAGGAAAATCTGTTTGATTGCCCTGACAGAACAAAAGCTTCCTGGGTAAAAGCTTTGTGTGCTGTTCCCATAGGGGCAAGACTTAGCCCAAGAAAATCCCTCTTCCCTCAGCTGCTGCCATCCCTGAGAAATACTAACAATAATATTTATCCTCTACCTCCCCCAGCACCAATTTCAAGTGAAAGTAACCCAAAAGCTTGTAGCTGGAATCTCTATCTTCAGTATTCACTTGAGTGGGTTTTGATTTGACTGGTGCAGTTACTTGAATACTTCATTGATTTTTAATATGCAATCTCATGTAAATATTTGCCACATATTCAATATACTTATCCACCCTTTTTGGCCATTGAAAAAGAGGTATTTTACAGGAATGTGCTTAACATCTGAAAACTATTGTTTAGTTTGTTTAAAAAGAAGCCAACCAGCAAAATATTTCTCCTAAAAAGTTTTGTACAGTTAAAATATACATGCTTTAGCATTTTACATTCAAGGTCTCTTAAGTACAAAAGCCTGCTTTACTTTGTTATGTAACACTGAGACACCAAGTATGATTTAGTCATTCTTCATTTAAAAAACTACAACTTTTTACACAGGCTTTTAAAATTTCAGATGGAAAAGTCACATGCAGAAGACTTGATGTACTGACTTCTATGGAAAAAAAGCAAGTGCTTTAGTTGAAAAAATATATACATACATTTGAGGATCTGTTACTCAAACAGCAGATTTATAATTTTAGAATGTAAAATAGTAAGTGCAAGTAGACTTTTTTTTTAAATAGTACTATTTAGAACTCCATTTCATACAAAAATAGACATCCATATATTTTATTTCTATGGCAAACTTAAGAGTTATGTCTTTGTTTGGGGATGATCCTGTTTAATTGCACAGCTGGCATAGCTTTTGGAATCTCAAATATCTGTCTTCAGCTAACCTGAACTCTTTAAATAGTCCTAGAAATACATACCCTGAATATACAAATGCTGGAAAAAAATATTTTCAATGAAGAGTAACTTAGTGATGCTGAAGCCAGGGAGCTGAGGGCCTTCTCTTCCCTGTCAGGTGTTCACAGCCTTCCAAGGGGCTGTGGTTGGTGGTGCTGAGCCAGGAGAAAGCTTTCCAAGCACTCCCTGCAGGCAGGGAGGTCCCTGGCTCTGCTGGAGCAGTAGCTGTGGTTGCACAGTGTGGGAACTGAGCAGAGCCCTGGCACAGCAGGCTCTGGCCCAGCAGTTGTCCTGGGTGCCACAGGGACCCTGGCACGGGAACACGAGGCCAGCCCTGGGATGCAGGCTGCCAGCACCTTTGGAGATACTGCCAAGGTGAGGTGGTTTCTGCAAAACTGGGAATTTGGTGCTGGTCAAAGCAGACAAAGGCTTACCAGTGTCATTTAGGGGCTGAAAGGCCCCTGTATTGCCTCATTTCACATGATGAGCTGCACCTGCAGTTCAGAGGTGTCTTTATGAACAGGATAATTTGTGTTTTAATGAGAGGCATGATTCAGGATAGCTTGGAGCCTAAACAGTTTCACCTGGGACATAAAAAGCCCAATTCAGGTTCCTGGAAGCTCATCAGTGCATTCACTCCTCAGCTTCCAGCAGTGTGGGAGAAAGGTAAAGACAGCAATTCTGAAGAGCCTTTCCCTGTTACCTCTTGCACTGCCCATGCTGCAGAACCTCTGCCTGCTTGCATTCTGTACTTCAGAGGAAGAGTGATGGTGACTTCCACAGGAGCAGCTGCTGCAGAATCAGCTTCCCTGCAGAGACTGGATCAACCTCCCATCTCCCAGGTTTGTGCAAAATTCAGTTCCTTTGGGAGCTGGTGCTTGGCATGAAGGAAAATAGAGAGGAGTTCCTGCTTATGGTTCCAGTGGTGTGTGACTTCAGTAGCTGGGTTCTTTTTTCCCCTCTAGATGTTGTTAGCCCACAAAAGTCCATCTGTAGGGTGGATTTTACTCACAGTATTTCAATATCCCATTTCTGGGAAGGCTTGTTTGCTATTGGCTGATTCATAATGATGTGATTCTTGTCATAGTAATTTCCTCCTTAAAAACAAAAGGAAATAATGAAGGAAAAGCTTCTGAAAGAAATATAAAAATTATTCATGATCTTTGAGAAGTATGACTAGGAAAATCAGCTGGAAAATAGCAATTCCATGGTGTAAGGGGCTGGTATCTACAACTGCGCAATGACAATTTTAACCAGCCTTTTTTTTTTTTTTTTTTTTTTTTTTTTTTAAACTCATTTTCTCTTTTTGACCTATTCTGTGGTTGATTTTCCTTCACTATTTTGTCTCCTGTAACTTGCACTTCTTGCCATCTGCACTACTTAACTCCCCAAAGCACAGCTATTGATGTGACCAAAATAAACCTCTGGAATCAGAAGAGAGGTTCCTCCCTGCCCTGCTGTTTCTTGTCTCACTGCCAAGCAACTGAACATGAAAGGTAGGATTGTGTCTGACCTTAAGAAAAAAAAAAAAGAGGTAGAATATGGAAGGTAACTTTAATCACAAAACACACTTAGAACCTGTATGGTTTAGAGGTTTTTGTTTTTAAATACCTTTGATATCAAGCACCAGTTGCTCACTGAGGTATGAATTGATGGTTCCATCCTGGTTGAGTCTCCACTTTTGCCTGTCCTTCCCATGTTCTGTCCAGAGGGCGACTTTAGCCCCAGGCAGGTCTCTGCCCCCAATGACATCCAGACAGGCATTGTTAGCCTAAGAATTAGGGAGAGCAGTGAGATCCAGGCCACAGAGCCTCACTTTTGTGCCTGCCTTGTCCCAGGCACTGATCATATTGCAGGAAATCCTGCTGTAGTTGGTAAAACCCTGGGAAAGGGAGCGAGGAACAGAATATTCAACACCCGACCAGCTGCTTGATCAAAGCTGGTGTTCTTTTTAACTTCATTTCTTTAACGTTAAACCATCAGCTTATTTAATACTAATCGGGCGGCATGACTAGAGGCTCAGGCCGAGACTCACCTTGGATTTGAGGAGGCCGCGGCAGTAGTGCCAGAGCTGGGCGGCGCCGGCGCCGGGCGGGGCCGTGCACACGGAGGCGGCGCGGATGTCGGCC
>WEIU01019891.1:183715-201187 GCA_013389925.1 Aegithalos caudatus | reverse complement strand
GGCCCCTCCCGGCCCCTCCCGGCCCCTCCCGGCCCCTCCCGGCCCCTCCCGGCCCCTCCCGGGGTTTTGTCTCTTCCCGCCCTCTCCTTTCTCCCCTTTGCTGCCAGCACAGCCCCGTTCTCACCACCTCTGCTTAATGAAGCTGCACGCGTTGTGTTTGAATGCCTTGAAACCGTGTTGGTACGGGTTTTATAAAGTTAATTTTGTATTCTGACTGAATTCTAAATTTTTGCAGTTTTACTGTTGCTGGAGAGCTGGAAAGCAGTAAATGCGGTGCCTTGTTACCTATCAAAGATCTCAACATGGTCTGATTTCTTTAACAAGAATGGTAACAAATTTGCCAGATGAAATTATTGTATGTACAAAATACAATCGTGGGAAGCTACTCAGCTATTCAGCAGTCTGCTAAATTACACATTATTATATTTTTTTGGGGTAACTCAGCAGTCTAAAGTCTTACTAAATTTCTGTTTCCATGAAATCTGCAGTTGCCATGGTCTTTTCTCATAACTAAATTACTTAAAATTTTAATATGCTTTTTATGGCTTTTTTCCCTCCAGTACACCATCATACTGTTATTTCTCTTACAGATTGTTCACTTTTTCATTTTATTTTTGTGTTAATAGCAGCAGATTAAGCTGCATCTTGTCATATCTATTAACTTTTAAAAGTCCTAATTTGCAGTTATGTTTAGTTAAGGTCCAATGCTCTGTTACCTTCTGTTAAGCTGAACAAGGCCAAGTTCTATTCAGTTATTTTTGTAAATTTCATGTCTGCTAAGTTTCAGCATTATTCAGCTTAAACAATGTTTTATTCCAGTTTTACATAGATCACAGTTGTATTCAGTATTAATAATGATTAACTCTGAGTTTTCTTAAGTGTACCTCCTGTTTTACTGAGGTAATAACTGAGGTACATTTTATTAATATAAAGTCCTTTTAGGGCAGGTTCTGCTGAGTTCATTTTGTTAGGCTCTGTTGCTGTCAAAATTCATTTATGCCAGGTTTGACTGTTATTCAATCTGAGTTATTAAAACTTTTACTGGTAAAAGTTCAGTGTTTTCTTTTGCTTCATTTTACTGCTATAGCTACATGAATGTCTGGAATGTATTATCTCAACTCTTTCAGATAGTGACAACTGATCTTTTTTTAGGAGAAAAACAGACAACCTCACCTCTGGTAAGTCACAGCTGTTATGAGTGAGATAAAAGTCAGTGAGCAGCTGAGATCAGGATGGCTGAATTATAAAGAACTATAAAGAATAAACCAGGACCTCTTCACATTACTGGACAAGAGTGTGTGGCTGGACCCACTTCTGTCTGAAATGTCTCAATATCAATTACATTGTGTGAATTCACTGATGTGCTAACAGGCATTCTTCATAAGCTGATATTATTGTCTTACAGCCAGATTTTCATGTACTTTACCATCTCTTTGTGTCATTATCTACAAGACAGGTGTCATTCCAGGATCCTTTTCTGCTCTCTAGCTGCTTATGCATCTCTCAGGCCAGGCTGCCTCCCCAGCCAGGCTCTGCCCTGGCTCCATGCCTTGGCCCAGTGCTGTCTCATGCTTTAAAATCATTTTTCAGAGTTCTAAGAAACAATATCTGAGCTTCCTCTAAAGCCTGCTCTGAACTGATTGTATTGTGACCTTTACCCTTAGGAATCAGATTCAGTCCCAGTTCTTGTTACAGAACCACTCCAAGAGTTTGCTGTGTTTAAAGCATCCCTATCCCAAGGGAATTTTGGAGGAGACCAGTTATTAGGAAGCAGATTTAAATACACCAATTTTGTGCCCTAGTTCAAGGAACACTTGTACAATGCTTCAGCATTTTTCACCTAAAATGAGAAGCAAAAGCACTGGCAGTTTACACCTGGAAAGGAAGAGGGAACAGGTCTGACTAACTCAGTGAGTGCCCTCTCCAGTTCAATTAGTCTTTCACCCCAAAACTCTTAAGAGCCTTGTTTTAAAATATGTGCAGGGAATTCTCTCCCAGTTAGAGCTTAGGTGGTGGCCAAGCCTTAGAAATCTCATCCATAATTTCTGGACCAGGTATTTTCTGCATCAAAACAATACTCCAGTGGCTTTGACTTTTTGACAATTTGAACTGATTGATAAGATAGCTGGACCTGTTTTTCAAATGAGCTTGGGAATAACTTTTCTAGAGATGATTATCCAGTTCTTCACTGATTTGAGGTTTATCAGCTGTCTGCAGACTCTGGGATGATGGTACAGTATTTCAGAGATTGCTAATTACCTAATTTCACATTTGTTATTAATTATGTCTGTTACCTGAAACATTCCTGATTGTTGTATTTGAATTACTCCTGATTGCTGTAAGTTTCTGGTTTTACTCCATATATTGTTCTGTTCTGATCTTCCCTTCATACTCATAACAAAAGACATGCATCTCATTTAAAAAAAAAAAAACCCAAAAAACAAAAAGAAGGGGAATTTAACACCTGAAGAAGGTTCAAATAATGCAATATGTACATTAAAGATGAAGACAACAAATAATTTTGAATCATGCAATATTTACATTAAAATTTTGGAAAAAAAGTTCATCAAGTCTAAATCCCAATTAAGTGTACAACAGCAAAGCCTAATTGAGTCATTAACTTAAAGAGAAGATATGCATGTGTTTCTATCATCAACAGGTTAAAAGTAGTGATCTGTTCATTTGGTCAGACATCAATTGCCTCTGAGAAAATGAGTGAGAAGAAAAAATGACTTCACCACCACCCAGCCTTTGTACTCAGAACAGGACTGAAAGTAGGACTGCCAGAGCAGGGCTGTGGCTGGAAATTTGTCAACACAAGCATTATGCCTTCATGGTACAGTGTTCCTACCAACCTTCTTCAGCTGTTCCCTGTTCCAGTGATGTCAAAGATCAACATTTCCAGCTACTGGACTTTCTCCTGAGTCTCAACTATTTGGGCTTATAAAACAATGGTCATTTATATCTATTTCCCCTAGAGAGATTGGACATTATTTTTCTCATGCTGTGAGACCCTGTGTCAGTGATATGACTGGATTTAATAAGTTTTGTTGATTGTAATTGGATTTTTATGCATCTTGTCCCATATTTAATAGATAACTGGTTATAGCCTTAAGAGGATGCAAATTGTTTTAAGAACAGAACATAGGAACTTTTAGAATTGATAAAAAAGAGGGAGATGACAGGTAAAAGAATTATAAAAGAAAGGCCTCACAAACTCAGGCCTGCTCTGCTAAATTGCCAACATTAGCCTGTCACTTCTTCTAAGTCATTTATAAGTTCCCATGCAAAAACAATCTTTATATGAAAATTCATTAGCACAACAACCAATTCTTGGATTGAAAACCAAATGCACCTACAAGAACAAGGGATTTGTCCCATGAGAATCAGTAAAGAAAACATGGAACCAATACAAGACTGGAGAGATTTGATGGAAAAGTAGAATACCTTTTACTAACCAACAGAGTAATTGGCAAGAAAGCCATCAACCAATGAAAGTTGCACATGAGGTCTGTAAAACCTGTATAAAATGAGTTGTGAAAATAAAGAACTGGCTTTTCCCCCATGAAGAAAATGGAGTCTCAGCTAACTTACTACAATAAAACTGCATGAGCTTTGCCTCTTTTGGAAATCCAGGCTACAGCACAATAAAATTTGCTCTTGCTTCCATTTATGTTAATTATGAAACAAGCCAGTGTGGAATTGGTTTCCTCATTCTATTGTTATGTGGCAAAAATGTAAAAAAATAGATCATCCACAGACCATGCTAATGAGCAATTCAGAGAAACAGAACTTGGCACCAAGAAACTGGGAATTATTTCCCTTTAGGAGCCTAACATAGATCTCAATAACTGCCACGAGAGGCATTTTCTGCTTCAGCCATCTCCTGTGGGTCCTTGTGGCTGTCAGCACTTGGCCTGATTGAGGAGTCCAGCACCCCAATGTGCTTGGTGCTAGAACTGATCCCTGTGCACAATTCCCTGTCCACACATCCCCTTTTCCTCATTCAGCCTTACAGTACCTGCTTCACAGGACGAAGGGAGCCAATCACTTTCCAGCTGCTGTGCTCACTCCAGTTTGAAATCTCCCCAGGCTCCAGCAGAATCTGCTTTCCCAAAAAATTGCATCCCTCGTAGGCAATCCACCTGGATACACAAAACAGAATGGGAAAGGGCACTTGTTATCCACAGCAGAACTGAACTGCAGGTCAGGGCTGTGCCCTTGGGAACCCCCAAACCTCTCCACAGGGATGCTCATATCAAGCCTCTCTCTGCTGCACAATGCCATCCATTTCAGTGGATGACTGCCTTCTGCTGAAATTCAGACCCATTTTCTGTCTGTGCCTAAAATTTGTACACTACACTTCCCATCTTCCCTCTCCCACTCCATTTTTTTCCCCCCACAAAAAAGAGAACCTCTGCATGACCCCACAAAAGGGAATAATGCTGGTTTCAGCAGGCCTGTGTTAGGAAACTAGGGAGCCACACTTGCAGCTTTTCCTGGTTGTGCACGTTAATTATAAGAGTATCTCCTCTCATGCTTTTGTTGCAGTTAAAGCTTCTTAAACAATTCCACTTGGCTGAAAGCACATTACAGGTATTCACTCCAAACCCCACACCCTGCTGCAGCAGGTTTTCCTGTCATGAATACACCATGGATGTGGCTGAGTCCTGGAACACCCAGCTAAAGCACTGGCTCATAGAGACCCCTTGTTATCTGGGCATCTGCTCAGTCAATGCTGCTCACAAAGGCAGCCCCAGGAGCACAGATCCCTTCTGTTTGTATCAATAGCACATTGCTGTGTGGACAGTGGCTCCTGAATGCCTGACTCATTAACTCCTCTGAACACAAAGCAAGTGCTGGTTTCCCAGGTTACCTGTTTGACAGGTCAGCTGCCAAGAACAGGAGGGATGGCAGCGCTCTGAGTCAGTGAGAAAACACCCACAGCCCCACAGCACCTGGAATTGCCCTTGCCCAGTGCCCACAGCTCAGAGAAACTGAGAGCCAGCCCTGCTCAGGGCTCCATGGAGGCTCAGCTGAGCTGCCTGGCAATGAGGTTGGGTCCCTGTTTCTTCAAAGTCCACAGCTCCTGACTAGCAGGTATTTAGTGCAGCCTGACTGCCCTTGTGTCTTCCTTATACTTTGAACACATTCCAGGCTTTTTTTTTCCCTTGCAATGGTTTCTGTCAAGTCACTGGGAACCGTCTGTTCCATTATTCTTGGAGCATGGAACAGCCTCATGTGGAATGCAGTTTCAAAGCAGACATTTACAAGGAACAGAGAGGGGAAAGACTTACAGTGATCACCATCAAAAGCCAGGTTGTGCTCCTGGCATTCAGTGGCACAGGCAAAACTCATCTCTGCTCTCACACAGGCTGTGCCACCTCTCCCACACCTCTGAGAACCCCAGCACCCTTTGCCAAGGCAAATTCCAGGTTTGTGCCTTACTGAGGTGGCCAGTTGGCCTTTTACCTAAGCCTGGCAGCAAGATGCCATCAGAGTATTTCCATAAATCTTTGCCAAAAGGTGACAGCAGGCTTTGGGAAAAAGAGCCAAAAAACCCCCTAAATCTGCCTTCCTGAATCCCAGAGAAGGCAAACAAACCCTGTAGGACATCCCACAATCACCTGACACCCTCAGCCTTTAGGTTACCTGTCTGCTGTGTGGGAAGGGAACAGGCTGTGGAGATCTCTTTCCAAGGAAGCATTGAAAAGAGGAAGCCCAGCCTTTCTGCCCTGAACCTATCCCAGAGACAGGGGGGCAGCTAACCTGGCTTGGACACCCAAAAATGAGCAGAAAGATGCAGGAGGGGCTGGCCTGTTGCACTCACTCTCCTGTGCTTTCTTGCCACGTGGTCCCAAAGCCAGCACCCTTCCTTTGCAACCAGCTGCTGGGGCAAAGGGATTGAATTTCCAGACACACCCACTCCTGTATTTTCAGCAAGGGTTCAGGATGGAAGTGATGTTGGGAACTGCTGTGAACTGGCAAAGCTCTGTAGGGAAGCTTATGTTCACTATTCTCTCAAGAAAATTACAGCCTTGCCCATGTGGAAAAGGTGGGGAAAGGTCAAACATAAACATAGGAAATGTGTGTCCCATTAGGAGAACAGCAGTTTCCAGCCACTCTCAGTTGCAGGATGAGACCCTGCAAGTTATTTGTTGCTGCTGTGGGTGTGGAGGCTGAAAACCTGGCTGAAAAAAGAACACTTGGGAGCTCTTCTAAAAGGTGAAAGGGAGAGATGTGGAAGAGGTGAGAAGGTCACTTCTGCAGATGTAAAATGTATTCACAGAAGAACCTGGGTGTACATTCACACTCCTGGAGGAGGGTTAAACCAATAACAGAAGCAAATTACTGCCCCAGCTGTCAGGCCCACCCTGAGCTCCTCTCAGAAGCTGCTGCTTCTCTGGCAGCCAGTCAGCACATTCAAGCTTCCCTGAGCCACTGCAGTAGTTCAAATCACTGCAGTTTATAGCTGGCATTTTACAGCCTGTTAATAAAGGCACTCCAAGTTTACACTACCTGCCTTGTAAAGTCTGTGCCTCAAAATAGAAGTTAAGAATGTAAACCATCCTATGAACAAAGCAATAGTCATGAGACAATGTTAGCTCCTATAGTGCAAAAGAGAGAGGGATATTTCTTCCATACTTACAGTCCACTTCTCACCCACACAGACTGGGTGTAAAAATGAAGGTCCTCGTTCAAAACAGAATTGACTGGTTCACTGAAGTGCAGCTCTCTGCCCTTGCAGCTTTCCAGGCTGAACAGACTGATGGAAGGCTCAGCAAAAACCTGAGGAAGGAGGAAAAAAAAAAAAGAATGACGTTTTAGTGGGAATAGTCCAACTTCAGTTGTTAGAGATGATGCACACATTGCCCCACTTCAGCTGAATTTCCTGCAATGCTTTTGGGTTAGCTCGTGCTCCCTCAGCAAATGTAACAACAAGGAAAAACCCCACAGCACACAGAGCTGAAACAAACTGCATTTATCAGTGGCTTTGCCATCAGTGACACAGGCCAGGCACACAGAGTCACCAAGTGATGCAGAGGCCTCTGTTTGGATAAACTCATTTTGATCCAGTTTCTATCATCAGGGCCTTAACTGCTTTTCAAAAATTCACTTTATTTACTTATTGGTGGAACATGCATCTAAAATAGTGAGTCAAATCAAAGTCTATTGTCCACAGACTTCAATTTGTTGTAGTTCACTGCAAACATTTTAAGGAGCTACAAATTGTGAAAGGTCAGAAAGGTCAGCTAAAAAGTTCTCAATGTTTTAACAGACATTCCTATTTTTCTTCTGACAATATTGAAGGAAGAGCATAATTAGTAAGTCCTACAATCTCATGTAGAATTGAAACATTTTTCACTTAATGTCCTTTTCTACAGTTGACAGATTGCCTGTGGAAGCAAATAAAAATATCAGTTTGCATGAAAATGTGGTGCAGCTTTAAGGCCAGCAGAAAAACAGAGGAAGCAGATTTAAATACACCAATTTTGTGCCCTAGTTCAAGGAACACTTGTACAATGCTTCAGCATTTTTCACCTAAAATCAGAAGCAAAAGCACTGGCAGTTTACACCTGGAAAGGAAGAGGGAACAGGTCTGACTAACTCAGTGAGTGCCTCTCCAGGAAAGGCACCTTCTTTTAGCAGATGTTACCCTGAGATAGCTGGCTCAGGCAAAATCTGGGTTTCTCTTGCAGCAAAGACATGGCCTCAGGTGAAATAAATGAAACAAAATCTTGAATTAAAGTTGACACAGGCACTGAGTAATTAAGAGAAATGAATCTTTATGTTTGAAGAGGCACATGTAGTGTAAGGAAGTGTCTCTGAAAAGCTCAGGGGTGCGTCAGGACATACGAATTTTCTTGCAGTGACTCAGGGCACTTGGTATGCAGCTGGTTAGTCAGATTGTGCCTCAGAGATTGCCCTCCTCTGCCAGCCAGTGCAGGGACTGCCTAAGGCATGCAACACTGCAGGGACAGAGAGCTCACTGAGACATCTTGAAGAAGAGCTTGGGATCATCCACTCAGATTTTTAAAGTCTACTCTACTCCCAAAATCTAATGTTACACACCAGAAAGGGATTAAAACCTGTAACGTTTTTATTTGGAATGTCAGCTCTTCCCAAGTGCCTTCTGCTGGATGGGGTGGGTCAGATTTACAGCTAAAGACTCCCTTTGAAACCCAGACCAGCAGGCAGCTACTCCTGAGGCTGCTTTGCTCAGGCAGGCACAATCATCACACATTTGCAAGAGCCTTGGCACTGCCTTTCACCTGTGTGCACACCAGAAGTCATGTCCAGAACAATTTTCACCAGGGCATTGCTAACCATGAGAAACACCATTTGGCATCTGTGTTGCTGGCCAGGAGCACCCAAACCTAAATATTGATCCTGCTGTTCCAACACTGAGGGTGTGTGGAGATAGGGCTGCTCTACTGGAAGGACAAGTCAGCTGACCCAGCATATCCATTTATACACCAGGAACCACAACTGCAAACTGCTGCACTCAATTAAAATGATTCCAGCTGTTGGGACATGGGATTCCCATGGTTAGGACTGTTGGGACTGAGAGGTCTGAGAATTCCCTGTCCAGCTGCTCAGAGTCCTTGACACACACACCACTGGTGACTCTGACCCTCTGGTGACCTTGCAGACATGAAGTCCAGAGAGAAACCAGGCTGCTGTGCCAAGGCCTGAGCTCTCCTGTTTCCACAGCCATATAGAGAGCCATGCACAGATTCCTCACGTTCTGTATTCCCTTCCAGGCCAACAGCTGGCAGCAGTGACTTTGGCCTGGCTTTCTTCTCTGACTTTGTTTTCACAGCTCCATGGAAACTGGCAACAGTGCAAAAATAAAGTTTGGGGCTATGCTGTTAGGCTGGGAGGCATCTTGCTCCCAGCCCTTCTTGCAGAATGCTGAGGAGCATTTTCACCTGGAAGGTGAGCCAAAAACATCTATATTTACCTATCCCCATGCCTAGGTCAGCATTATTTTAGCATCTTTTCAAGGAAAATACCTGAAATTATTTCAAGGAAAATACCTGAAATGCCATGCTTTGGGAAAAGCCTGCCAATTGTGAGAATAACAAAGCACTACAGAATTTCTTAACAGGATTTTTATGTGTGAAGGAACTGACTGCCTTTACTTAAACCAGCACCAATAACATTTTAAGAGGTTTTGCTTGTCCTGTTTTTTCATGCAACTGTCCAGGGAGAAACTTGAAGGGATTTATTATATTCAAGAGGCTAGTGATTAAGGAAAGTTATATTTACATAGCATTTCAAGATATGAGCAACCTTGTAAATTGTTAAATACACTGATATACTTTACTTAACAGGTGTGGTGTTCTATGGTAACACAGCACACAGGGCAATGAAAATGACACAGGTAAACCATGGAAAATCAACACTAAAAATCAACATACTAAAAATCTCTTGCACTGTTCAACTCAGCTCAGCCCTCTTCCCCCCTCAATGATTTTTACTTTGCTTTTAGTGAAGCTGTGCAACACAATTTTTCACAATTCAGAACAGATTTTTATGCTTCACTAGTTCAGGAAAAAACCATAATGCAAGCATGAAGTGTTTGAAATTAAACAAGGATTAGTGCAAGGTGAGCTTCCTCAGTAGTGTACAGACACAAAGAAGATGACCAAAGGGCACTAGAACTGAAACCCAGGTGCACAGGTGAATTTCCACACATGCTTAAAGCAAAAAGGATAAATTTAACTACAGATAATTTTTCATTATGAAAGTTGTGAGAATTTTAACTAATAAACCCTTTTGAAAAGGGCCCATCCCAAAGCATATTTTCCCTCACACCTTTTTTTTTTCTTTTTTTTTTTTTTTTTTTTTTTTGCCAACTTAGGTTTTACAAACTTTGATGGGAAAGCCTAATAAAGGCAAATGGGAAAAATCCAAAGGGCCAGACCAAGGCATGAGTGTATCCCAGCCATGGCAAGGGATGCTGCACTGCCCCATTTCCCATCCCTGCTGACCTCCTGCTTTGCAAACAGCATTTACCAGAGTCTGAACTGAGGGAGCCTCCACAGCTGTGTTACAACATCCCTGGGAAAATCTTTACTCTCCAGGCTTGTCCAGCTCATCACTTAAGAACTGTCTTTGCTGGAGCTGCTCCCTCCAGTGTGGGATGGATGCCTGGCTGGACCATGCAACGCCCACACTCCAGTCCCAGCCACACAGAGTGACTCAGTGCCTGGCCCTGGGAAACTGCAGTCAAAGTTGTTGTAGCTGATTTCTTTATTTGCCTCATAGGAATGCTGGGGAGATTAGTTAACACCTGTATTTAACTTAGAGAAGATAATACAGAAATACAAGGATTATCACGATTGATCAGAGCAAGAATAAAGAGTGCCTCAGAAGAAAGGAGAAAAAATCCAGCCAAACAAATGAAAAATATTGCACAACCTACAACCTGGATCTCATTTCTGGTTCTAGAAGCTAGGAGACTGGTTTAATTTACAGTTGAAGGTAAGCTAATTGCTCATTACAAGAATCCTGGGCATTTTTGTCCACGTAGATCACACCAAATATGAGAGAGCATTTTTCAAACCAGCACATCGGAAAAGGCAGCACCAGAGCTAAACTCCCCACTGCAAGATTATCTATCCCAAAAGATTAACATCCTCAAGCAGCAAACACTGGACAAATGCCCCAATAAGCAACCATGGCCCTACAAATGACCCAGCTGCCTTCACCTGCTCCCTTGCAGCTGGGCAAGGGCCCACACTTCCTTTCCATGAATCCATGGCAGTACAAAAGGCAAGTCCATGCTGATGCAGCACAGAAACCTGCACCTCCTGCAGCAACTCTGAACCTGTGCTATGCTTTCACCTGCCTGCAGGAGGGCTGTTAACAACAATACAGCAGCACATCTCATCAGCAAGCTTTCCTGGAAGAGTGCTTTGGGATTTTTAGATGAAAGGAGATGATGAGAGACAAATTACATTAGTGTCAGTTGTTCCTTTATAACCTCCTGTTACTCCACCACAGCTTTTCCTAAATGCTCTGAGGATGACAAAACAGTCCAACCTGTATTTGAGCAAAATGGAACAGCAGGAAAAAAGCACAGCTAGGGACTCCTAAAGATTTAGTTTGGGTATTATACACCTTGGAGAATAAGGTGTGATGGGAGAGAGGAAACTTCATCAGGAAGTGGCAACCTCCTGGTTGCAAAGATGTGCTGAATTCCTCCTCCATGATGCCAATGCACAATAAATGGGGAAATAACCAAACTAGAACCAGGTTAATTTGAATTTCTTGTGAAAGGGGAGAGTGTGTGTGCAGCGGATGTGGGAGCATCATGCCATAATGCTGACAACTTCACTTCTCACCAGACAACATATAAAACATCCCTCCAAGAGTTTATAGCTAGAATAAAAATAAGCCAACCTAAAGTACTGTCACTACAGTGAAACCATCAAACTATCACTAGTATGAGCCTATTTTCTTATCCAAATCATTTTGCATTGCTCTGAAAGTTTTTTCTATTTTAGTTAGACCAACTCAGTGATTTAGAAGGAAAATTTTCATTTTGTTATGCAATTAAGCTCTTTAATTACATTTCTGGCAGTTTTCAAAATAAAAACTCAAAAGTTTACTTTCTTGAACAGAAAGAATTAACTTAAAAAAATAATATTTTCATTTAGTCCAGTTGTTATGTTTGTTTCCATCAAAGCTGCATTTTCTATAGAACAAATGGAACGTTCCCAGTGTGGGACTCCTCCACTTGCAGCAACTACATCTCACTGAAAGGAGAGCAGGAGACAATGCAGGGCTTGGTGTCAGGGTTAAAAGTTCTCCTTCTCACATGTAAGGTACCAGGGGACACCTTAGAGCTGAAATAAGGCTGGTAAGCTCAAAGCTGAATAAGGGAAGGGGTTCCCAACACCCCAAATGAATTCAATCAAGCTACACAACAATTCCCCTTGAGAACAGGCTTTCTCCTCTCTGGAATGAGCTAACAGAAACATGCTGTAATAAAAGGGGCTCTGTTCCAAGAACAGTGCACTGTGGACAATGCTCAGAATTAACTGTGGCTGCTCCTGGCCATGACCTGGAGCTGGGTGCTCTGGGTCACGTCTGTGCCCCACCAGGGTCCCCAGCACTGCCCTGGGGGCTCTGAGGGTAAACAGGTTTATGCTGTTTAGTGCCTTGATTTTGGGAAATACCAGGGCTCCTGTTGGCAAGAAAAGAACCACACTAAAAGGTGCAAAAGCAGAGGAAGATGTGTGTGAGCTTCCCACACACACAGCCTGCCAAACACACTTCTTCCAGGGCCTGACCCTTGGGAATCAAGGGCTGCCAGTAGTCTCCTACCATGCCAAACTTCATATTTACTTCCCTGTGAGGTTACAGGCAGGGGGATTTGGATGAGGCCTACTATTATTTGATGTCAGAACCTCACTTGGATTTTTGGCACAGCACAGTCCAAAAGCCTAACTTGAAAAGGGGAACTTTAATCTAAAACCCAGGCTCTCAGCAGGTGGGAAGTCACTGTATCTGTACAGTTTAGTGAAAAGTCCAGCTCTCAAATTTGAGTTGTACATCCTTCCCACCACGCCCATGGGTTTGGTGTTTGCATTTGCTTGGGGTTTGAGGTTTTTTGGGGGCTTTTTTTCATTTGGTTGGTGGGGTTTTTTGCTTTTCTTTTTAAAAACTGTTCACAAATAGTAAAAAGGACTTCATATATGGAAAAAGCTGAATGGAGTAATCATAGAAGTCTAGCTTCATAAGAGTTGCACTGAAGGACACACAGCACATAGGCTGAGTTTGTGTTCTGTGATCAGGGAAGGAGGAAGAGTTTTGGAGAAGCTGGTGGCCAGTGCTAGAGAGGAGGGGGCATAGAAGCCACTTGCTTCTCTTTTACCAACAGGGTCACAGCTCATCTTTAATGCTCCTGCATAAGAGCACAGCAAGATGTGGAAGAAAGGCACAGACATCACATTGAGACTGCAGATTTGTATGTCCTGTGTGCAGGGTTACAATGGGATGGATAAAAGGTTGTCTCTTTCTTATTCTGGAGGGCAAAATGCATTCCTGTTCAACCCCCTGGCCACAGAGGATATTGTGTCTCACTTGTAAAAAAGAGAAGCACTTTAAACCCAGAACACCCAAGAGCAGCTACAAGTGCAAGTGTGCACGCAGCCTGACCTGTTCCCAACCCAAAAAGCCCCGTGAGCCAAGAAAACAAACCTCACTCTTTTCCCTAACTGGGACTTTGTTTAGGGTAAGTACTTGCTTCAGACATCTGACAAGGAAAAGAGTTCCCAAATGTTATTTTTCTTTCCCCCCAATTAAATCTTACATATTGAATAGGCTTGAGGGATTTGATTGTAGCACTCGGGCAGCCACAGGAACTGAGGTCAACATAGAGGCCTTCTTCCAGCACACAGTGATTGTCAGTGGTTTCCCCTTTGTAACACAGGAGCCAACTGCAAGAATAATGGAACAAAAAAAAAAAGATAAGCTGCTCTAGCTGCTTATTTACAGTATGGGTTGTTTTTTTTTCAAGACCTAGTATGTGCTAAGGACAAAAGGAATAAAAATTTTCTTTGTTCTTGTCAAGTTTAAAGTAAGGTGATTTGGAAGGCTATGCAGCAAAGCAACCAAATCAAATTGTGTGGTACAGAAACTTTAGTTCCAGAGTCAAAGGACGTTGAGTGGAATTCAGACAATTCCACTGTACCAAAGTTCTCAAAATCTGGAATAAATTCTAACTGGAGTTAAAAAAAGAGTCACAGTAACTGTGCAAATCTTCCCCAGGGAGAGCAAAATGCACAGAACCCAAACCAAGGACAAGATGAGAGTTACTGAGATGCTTTGCAGGACAAAGGGTCTAAGACATGATGGAAGATGATGGGCATGTGTTATGTGCTTTTAGCTGTCTGAAATTTTGTAACATTAAAAAAAAAAAAAATTCATAATACTGAAAATGATGGCATGTAAAACAGACACTTACCATCCCCGGAGAACCTTAAAAGAACATGGTATGAATGATGTAAAATCAGAAACTTCTGCTGTGAAATCTACACATGCTCCTTGGAAATGTGTGTTACTGAAAGCTTTGAGCTACAAGAACAAAACAAAACAAAAACAATGACTAGAAGGAAAATGAAGGCATTATCATTAATGTAAACAGAGAAAGCTGTACTCTCAGAGAAGCACCCATTCAATTCACAAAAATACAATTAATTGAATGAACTGTCATTCAAAGAATCTTCCACATTTTCTACAGCTGCTTTATTTTTAGAAATCAAGGTATTTTTAGAAATATCAAGTATTTTGTCATCTCTGGGCTGGCACAGTGATGTTAAGGCAGGCAAAAGTGAGAAGAGTGGGACTCAAGGCTGTTATCATCCACCCAAAGTCCCCTGCACTTCACCTTAACTCTCACTACAGCTCAGCAATCCAATGCTTAAAGCAGGATGGGGAAATGCTGGTCAAAAGATACAGAACTACTATTGACAAAGTGCCCTGAAATCCTCTGTCATCACAGTGGTTGCAGGTGGCTTTTCATTTCAGAGTTAGCAGGAGGATTTCTGAGGGATCTAGGGACCTCTGAAGTTCAGCCAAGCTGCTTTTGTATGTAGAATATAAAAGAATTGTAAGTCACAGTGAACCACACCCCACTAGTCAGATGTGATCAGCTCATCTTGAAAAAGCAAGGCTCAAAATGTTGCAATAAAATAGAAAAAAAAAAACCAAACAGACAAAAACCCCACAACCAACCCCCCAAAAAACCAACCTCACCCAAACAAATAAACAAAAAGCCCAAATGAACAAACCCATTTCCCCAAAAAAACCCTGAAACAAAACTAAACCAAAAAACCACACACACAAAACCCTAAAGCCCCCACCAAAACAGAAAGAAACCCTGGTATGATGTAGGCTACAGCAAAGACCCCCAGAATTCTGCACACTTGGGCTGCCACTGTGTGATTGAGATGGATTTCATTTGAAAGCCTGAAAGAGAGGCTGTGAAAGAACCAAGAATTTAAGTGTATCAAGAGAACAGCTCATATTCTGTAATGGAAGAAAAACATGATGGCTGTTGCAAGAGCTGCTTCCCCCTTCATGCCCCAAATTGGCCAAGCTTCCTGCCAAAGAAAAGAAATCAAGTGCTTTTGCCAGCACAGAGTGAGAAGGCCAAACACAAGTGTCAGCAAATGATTTTATGGAAAAGTTCACTCTATGTTTTTAAAAGAAATGAATGTTTCCTGTTAGAAAGAACAAGAAAGGCTTAAGCTGGCCTTGCAGGCTATGAGAGCTAACTGGAGAGCATGGATCAGCTACAATAAAATGAATAATGTGTACCTGACTTTTCTGTAAATACAACTGCACTGCTATGTCACAAAGCACCTATTTAAGCTGTAATTACACTGTATTTTCTACCCACTCATCTCCAAGCTCTTTACAAAAGGGAATATATATACATACACACTGCCTTTCTTTCATAGGCCATGTGCTATGCAAGGCTTTTAATAAGGACTCACAACTCATTTTAACACAAAATTTATCTTGTAATGAATTTTTTTGAATTGACAAAAGCTGGGCTGGAGCAGTGATTCCTCAGGGGAAACACTGCAATTAGTCTGCAGGCATCTCCACTTTGTCAGGGTCTGACATTACTGTGTGAGGTTTCACTTCCCAAAATTCCAACGGATAGAATATTAAAGTACAAATATGCAGGGTTGCACAGCAATTATCTCTGCTTCCTAAATCATCTGTACAAGTCACCTGATGTTGAAAGAGGCTTTGTTCTTGCTGGGCAAAGCTTTATTTTAATAAATGAAATTAATGGATTTGCAGAGTTGGTGATTTCTTACATTCTATGTACTTGGTTTATTAGGAAGCTTGGCAGGCAGAAAAGGTCAGGGGAGTTATTGAGAGATTAAAAAAAAATTGCTGCTTTTCAATTTCTCATAAGAACAGAAAAGAAAAAAAAAGACACACTCTTATAGACAGTGCAAACTGTTCCCTTAGTTCAGACATATGCTTAGTAAAGGTGGGAGAATGCACAATCATAAAAAACCCCAATATATGACTTGTCCAAGGGTCAAACATCAGGATATTTAAGGATTTTCCAGCTCACATGCACCACACTTAGAAGTTCCAAACTAAGAGACTGGTTTTCATGAAGAAAACTTTTTTTTTTTTTACTCTGAACATGAAATTCTTGATATTTATCCAAGGGCCTGTCTTTTACTTATCCTAAGTGATTAAATGTTTTCCCATTAAAAATTACGCCAAATATTCCCCCTCCTATCAGAACTGCAGTGATATGGAATATGTTCCTTGTTTCCTAGCCCCAAGGCAAAATCCTATGAAAACCAGGATTGTGGGAAGTCAGGATAGTAATTTTTTCACAATTGGTGTTAAGACTGTTATTAAAAGACCACAAGAGGCAAAATACAATCCAGTGCGTGTCAATATTTAAAGGTGTCTGTGCATATACACACACAGAGGTTTTTTCACATTTGTGGAAATAAAAAGCTTGATAAGCACAATTATTAAAACTTCAAAGGTTTGAACTGATCTTAAAGGTCTGCAACACTGAAATAATGCACTCAGAGAATAGACTTTGGGAGATCATCTTAAGAAACAAAAGAATTGGAGATGAAAATAAAAAAATCTTCAACTGTTTAGACCCCACCAGTTTTACCTGGATCAGTTATTTTATCTGGCATCATTTACCAAAGCCCTCTGGTGAACATACTTGCAAGTCTTTGGATTTGGCTGCAAAGTGCCATGTGAATAGGTCAGGCAGGAAGTCAGTGTTTAAGGCTAAAATAATACACCAATTATGTCTTCAGACAGGAAACATTTCCTGTGGTCCTGGCTTAATCATAAAATGGGAGGACTGAAGAAAAAGGAGGGTGTGGTCCACCTGCTAAGTAACACAATGCACAACATTTCCCATCCAAGCAAGCAAGAAATTGTGTCCAGATGACAAAATACTTAAGTTTGCTGAAACAGAACCACAGAGCTCTAAAATATCTTTTGTCTCAAAATAAGTCATGTTTCTCAAAATAAACGTTCCCAAATTTGCTTAATTAAAAGCATGTCAGAGAAGGCAATAAAAGCACTCAGATCATCACCCAGGCTAGCAGGACAGAAAAAGATCAAATAACTCATGCTGGACAGGGGGAGAGCCCTGCTGGGGCAGAACATTGCAGGGGACACAGAGCACACATGGTGATGAGCACAGATAGATCTTTGTTTCAGAAAGATAACTCAAAGGTCCATTCATGGAACATAACCTCGTAAGGTAAGGACCAAACTTTAAGACCCTACACTAAGTCATTTTTGAGACTAAGGGTGAATTATAGGGACTACTTTCTCTTAATAAATTATCACCAAATTAGACACAACTTTCAGGGAAACTATCAGAATGGATCATAGATTTATCACAGATTTATCATGATCAGGATGTGTCCAGTTAAGTTCTGA
>WEIU01019891.1:165904-181881 GCA_013389925.1 Aegithalos caudatus | reverse complement strand
AAAAAGGAATCTTAAGGAGCAGCTCTACCTTCTTGTAACACTTTGAAAAACAGAACTACCAGCATCCAAGACTAAACACTCAACTTGCAGGTGTTGATGCACCTGCAGGTTTGAAATGTGCAGTTCAGTTTTCTGCAGTTTATATTTTCATCTTGACCTCACACATAAACACAGGAGTGACAAATTGGATGCAATGCAAAATAATGGAAAGAAAATCTGCCATAAAGAGAAGGATGAATGGATGGGAGGGTGAGTTCCCAGAAACATGAGGGAAAGAAGAGGAAAATTAACAGATATAGAGTTCCAACCTATTGGACTGCTTACATTTTTGGGGACAGAATACTACAGGGTGTGATCCAGAATAAAGCAAAGAGCAGAACACCTAGCAGACTTTACTTGTATCCATATACCACTTTCCTCCATCACTGATTTGCTGTAGCAAGGTGACAATACTAAAGAATCACCTGAAATTACTGAGATATCATCTGAAGCAACATTACCTGCATTTAATTATTGTTAATGATTTATTGTTAATTATGTATTGTTAAGTAATGCCAACATACCAAATGTGGAGGCTCATTCATCCCAAGGGGCTCCTGCAATAATAAACACATATACACATATTAGAAAACCCCAACATTAATTACAATTAATTTCCTAGGAGACATGCTAAGTTCCCTGAAATCTGTAAAGTATGAACTCAGGAGCAGAGGAAAAAAGGCTTCCCAGGCTTTTGGCACAATTCTCTTCCCCAGTTTCTGTCATGAGCTGCCTGTAAGCTCACAATTACCTGCCTGAATGTTCAATGCCTTTCACACAAGAGAACTTGCATCAGCATTAATTAATTCCCATAATGTGCATTGGAGTCCATGTAAATGTCTCTGCATTTACTTTTGAGGCTGTTTCTTGAAAAAAAAAGACAGAATTGACATCAATAGAAGACACCTCTCTCAACATGTGCTCTTCAAATTAAGGTTAAGTATTCCTTTTGCAGTCCTATAATTTATTGCTTATTAATATTTTATTACTTATTAATAATTTATTGCTTATTATAATTTAATACTTATGGCTGAAGATTGTCTTTGTCTTGCATCAGGGTTTTGACAGCACTGGCATTAATCTGTTTGGGTGAGTTGGCACTACCTTGGATTGAATAATGGATTAAAAATATTTCCTGTCTTTATTCACTGTATCTAATACAAATATTTTAGCATAACACTAAGAAAAAAAGCCCAACAGAATTTTATTATGTAACAACACAGGCCAGATAAATTCTCAAGTATTTTTAAATACATTACCAAGTAGGCATTATAAATTACCATGTTTAAAGGCAAATTAATCTTTCCAGGCCAGGCTATTTTTTCCATGTATGCAGTCTGCCAAAGGGAAATTCTTATGAAGTTTCCCTGACAATTTTCTCAAAAGACAGAATGATCCACAGTGTCTATTTAAGTCTCCATCCTGAACAGACTCATTATGCCTTCCATGAGGGTCTTTAAATTGCTTCCAAGCAAATAGACAGGTTGTCATAATGTGGGCTCTCCTGTTTAAGTATTGTGGTAAACTCTGAACTTCAAAGGTCTCATTTCTTTTAAGGTTTTCCCTTAAATTCTGGTAACTCACCAACTTAACAGGTCGAATTGACATGATGGTTTTACTAGATCCTCCCCAGTCAAAGAAGCATTTGTATTTTCCTTTCTCCAATACATATTGTTCTCCACAGAAATATTTCTGCTGATATGCCACCCACCTGGAGAATGACACAAAAATTAAACTGAAAACATCACATTTTTCTGAGTAGTTTGACAATAAAAGCAAGTCTAGCACAACAGAATGTCCACCTGGTAGACAGTGCACCATTAAACCTGATGAGAGGCACAAAACTCTCACACACTTGATTTTTCTGCTTTTCCCTACTTTGACAGACACAAGATTTTTGGGTGTCTGCCTTCCCATCAAATTCATTGTGAGATGATGCCCTGCTCAGAAATTTAGAGGAAAGACATGTAATTGATAACTTTTTGAATCTCTCTAAATTGATTCTTTGCCTGTTTAGCATCCCCCTTGACAGGGCTTTCTTACAACTTTTCCAGTTGGATTTAGGAAAAATGGTGCAAGAAGAAGAAGTAACTGAGGAAAACTTGATGGTTGGCAGTTTAAGCTTCTCCCACCCTGCTTTCCCTGTTGCAATTTAAGAAAAAATAAGCTCCCAACCAGAGGGTCCTTCTAACCCTGCACAGTGGCAGAAAGAGATAGGGAATATTTAGACACCACTAAATCACTCACTTTTGGTGGTGCATTCCTCTCTCACTCACCCAGCACTGGGACTGTTACATTAGGGATATAACAGGGCATGTCCTTACCCATTTTATTCTTATCATCCACTGGTGAATCTGTTTGCTGTTAATTTATCTAATGCTTTTCTTTAACCTCCTGGTGCTCTCTGCTACCAGAGCCCCTTCAGCAGCAAGTTCCAGAAACTCACTGCTTCTGGTGTAGGAAAAGCTTTTTTCCTTCCCACACCAAAATCTGCTTTAAAGCAATCTCCGGTTTTTAAAGCATTTCCCCCAACAGTTGTCATGAAAGATTCTGGGAACTGCATTAATCTTGTCTTACCACCTTCAGGATTTTGCAGCTCTTATTTGTATTCCTCCTCTCCAAACTGAGTCTCAGCCTTTCATTCTTGCACTTAATCCTCCTGAAACACTAATCACCAAACCCTACATAAGCAGTTCAGGTCCCTCACTTCACAGTTCCTGATCCCCATCACTATTAGGGTAGTTATGACAACATTAATACTGCATTTTAAAAATTACTTCTAAATGTCTGAAACCCACGTCATTCAACAGTGCTCTCTTCCCTTAACGTCTTTCATGTCTTAGTTTTTATAGTTCTATAAAAATTATTTTAATTTGCAGTGCCAGCAGTCTGACTTTATTACAAATACAGCACATCTCATCCTTTCTGGACATGCTCTACCTGTCCCAAAAGTTTTATCAGTTCTTAATATCTAAAATATCTTTTCAGTATTACTGCCACGAAATTTATGTGACTCCTCTGGGAGGACATCACAAACTTTTTCTGTGAACAAGAACACTCAGATCCAAATCAGGTGTAGGCATGAGAGCTACAGAAAACTAAAAGTATTATTTCCCTTCCACTCAACCAAGAGAATTTAAAAAAACTTTTCTTCTCCAAATATTTACCACATGGTACATGTGGAATATACAGCCTGTCAAAAGATGCACCCAAATGTGCACAGAGATGTTTAACAGTTCCACCCATATATTTGAGTAGACTTACACTCCGCTTTTCACAAGAATCGACCTTGTCTCAGGGCCAAATCCAGCCTGCTCCAAATCAGGAATTTCTTCATTGATGATGTCCAGTGCTTTCCCATCTTCATCATCAGACTGGAAAAGCACCACTGAAGACTCTATGAAATCCTAAGAGGCAGCACATGAGTCAGAAGACTGTCACAGCTCAATGACTCTTCACAACATCAAACATTTTGGGAAAGAGCTGTAGCCAGAAATACAGCATTTTATAGAGCTGTGAAGGGACTTGGTTCCCTGGTGTGGCTCTTTATGGGATATTTTGGCATTTTGAAGATCTGGAATAACTGGAAGCCTGACAATCTGATATGGCCTTTAGGGGTTTGCACTGGAGAGAGGAAGTGCCTGCTGCCCCTGAGCACCATCCTTTCCTCTTTGAGGATGGCTCAGAGCGCTAAGATGTCTCTGTGGGAAGGAGAAGAGTTTAGAAGAAAAGAGTTTAGCACCGATGCTCCAAAAGCCTCACAAATAACTACTCCAAGCACGACCACAACTATAGTTTTTTACTAAACTGCTCCTTCCTCATCCCTTCCCAGCAGCATGGCAGTAATTAGGGAGAGGAAAAGGCAGGCCAAGATCACCTTTCCAGCACAAGGGGTTTGTACTTTTTGAATACATTCACTATAGCTATAAATAAATCCTGCTTAACACTGTCACGTTCTCTCTTACATAGCTGTGTGACACTGCTTTGTGCTTTCAGCCAGCTTAGTTTCTCTGCCAGATTACTTGCACAGTTTCAGATTATTTGAATTTGGGGTTCAAATTTTCAGCTTTTTAACCACTTAGCAATTTTAAGCACATAGTTCAGTCACTGCTTGCGAAAACAGAAAACAACAATCCATTCACTTTACTCCTTTTAACTTCTAAGAGAAAGCATGAACTCGATTTCAGTGTTTCTCAATCATTCAGTAATGTTATAAATTGACACTAAATAAGTCTTGCAAGCAAGAAACAATTGCTGTCAAGCAAATAATGTGGTTGACAGAGACTCACGAACATATGAGGATTCCACCATGGGTATTATTACACTAAACACTGAGAAAATAAAGATTTATAACTATCAAAAACCACTTAGAAATGAAGGCCAAACCAAGCATGCAGCCATTTTAATTTGGCCAGGTGAACCTGATCAAACAGCTCTTTGAAGGACACCATGTCTTTCTACAGGATACAATCACAGTGGATAATGGAAACCAAGTTTAGAACAAACACTTGATGTGGCTCAACTTCTCTGCACTGTTTACAGTGGACAGTAAAAGGTGATGGAACAAATTCTGTAGTAAAACTGGTTTTCTTGCTGTGCTGACCACATCCTTCCTTCATTTATTTACACTGTTAACCTGTTGCAAATATTTCAGGTATACACTAGGAATTAAAGTGCCAGGTCTGGAAAAATCATCATGAAAAATGCAGCTTCAGAGCACTTTTTAGGAAAAAAAAAAAAAAAAAAAAGAANNNNAAAAAAAGAAAAAAAAAAAGAGAAAGAGCAACCAAACTAATGCAGTATTAGTGCAAATGAAAAACAACTACTCTTAACAGTCTTAAAGCATAAGACTTTAGGAATCTTTTATGAGTACCCAAAAAGTCATTTAGATCAAATTTACACATAATTTCCTTAACTAAGTTTAAAATACTGAAATATATCCACAGTTGTAATTAAATTTAAAACATTTTCAAATTCAGCCATCATTCTTTCCTGGCTGAACTTCCACTACAACTTCTTCTACAACAAGCAACATGAAAAATATTTTTTAACAGTAGACTTTCAGGCCAAGGCAGGTCATTCTAGACTTGAAAACATTAGTGGGAAAGCTCCGAAGGGCACATACTCAGAAACTTTGCTCTTTCACTGAGCCATGGGCAAACCCCAGCTTGAAAGGCATTTGAGACTTCAGAAAAGAAGCAAATGCCACTGTCCCCCAAAGCAGCTCACAGTCCAGACTGCTGCCTGCCCTCAGGAGCAGGCTCTGCATTTGACCCAGGTGTGTTCAACACAGATGCTGCCAGGAAGCAGGCAGCAGCTGGAAAAAACAATTCCATAAGATCTTTTTATCTCTGCTTCCCAAACATCCCCTGAACCCCCTATTAGCCCTTGTGACTTGAGCAGGAATATTCAAGCCAGCCAAAAGCTGAGAGCCCTTGTGTGCCCACACGTGTGCTGGGAAGGGGGGACGTGCAACAACGTCCCTGCGGATTCTGAGCCCACTGCAAGCTTTACCTTGCTTCCCTGACAGAATTCCTGAGCTTAGGGAGAAGAGACAGGACATTTGCGGTGCAGGGAGGAGCCTCAAGCACACAGAATTTGGATTTTTGCCCTGGCCCCTCTTGAAACTGAACGTTTGGTACTAAAATATTTTTTTAAATCCTGCCTTTAAGTATGGTACACACAGTCACAGGGGGAGCATATGGCCAGGCTGAGCACTGCCCTGTGTGCTGCACATGGCTGAGAGGGAGGCAATCTGCTGGTCCAGCCAAACAACACAGTGCCAGGGCCATTACTCATTTCATTGGCAAGCAGCTGGTTGCCTTCAGTTATGCAACAAATTGAGGGGAATTATTCCTGTTCACTTCTGTTATCAATAGGTAAATATTTATACATATTTATAAGCCAAGTGGAATGATATATGTTGATATATGACTGTTAACGATACATGTTTTTAAAATGTTAATGACTTGAACCTTCTGACAGTTTAGGTGTAAGTTAAATTAAATACATGAAATGGAAGGTCATTCTTGCTACCCACATGCATGATTTTGAGTTGTATTTATGTCCTTGCCTTGCCTTTTCCTTAGGAAAATCTAAAAAGATCAATTTAAGTTGCTCAAGTAGCCTATATACAGCTGGAAAAGAGAGGAAATCTAAGATAATTCAGTAATTGAATAGGATTCTGTACATTCAAAATGAAGAATCTTAAGAAATTTCCTACCTACTTTTTTTTCAAAAACCTAAAAATAATTTAGAGAAGGATATTTTTCTTGTCTTCAATTCATTTTCCTATCTTTATTTGGATAGATTCTGATTATAAATACAGCTTTTGCTAGGTACCTATCATGAAAAACCAACCTGCAAATTGTGAATTTAAGTATGGCCTTCCTGGACTCACATTAACTTTTTATTAAAAAAAACAAACAAAAAACAACAAAAAAAAACCCAACCAACCAACCAACCAACCAAAAAACAGAAAACAACAAAACAAAACAAAAAAACTGTTGAGACAGTGAGTTTGCTTTAAATGCCTATCTTCAATTTCCACAGAATTCCTGGCTCAGGAACATCACATCTCCTCAGATGAGGAGATGAGTAATCTGAGTATACAAAACTGAGTAATATCAGAGTGAACAATCTTAGTCTTAGGACAGCTTACTCTTTGCAGCTGTATTTAATGCTCACAGAGTTGCCATTATAATAAAAAACCTTCAAACCCTTACACAAACAAACAAAAAACCCAAACCAAAACAAAGGAAATGATAAAGAAGTTCTAATCCCATGTATCCCCATTGCTAAAAAGTCTAACTTTCCTTCTAATAGAAGACTCTTACAAATAGTTTTTATTGTTATTTCATCCTTGCTTCCACTAAACACATTTTAGTAGCAGGGATTTTTTTACCACGATTATTTTTGCTGCCAAAATTTTCTGGCAGAAAAATCACAGACAGAGGGTAATGCTGTTTTAAGGCTTGCAACAGCTGCTGCATTGAAAAGCTATTTTTGTTTTAATCAAGAACTACTCTGTACACTCAGGCACATTACACTTTTAGGAAAATCCCATTTGAGAGATTCAAATAGCTCAAGGTGCAGGACTGAGGTACTTGGAAAACCTGGCAGGTAGACAAGGAATCCTGCATGATACAACTTCTGTGTGAACTAAAACTGTTTAGAACCTGCTTCTTAGAGCAGTCTAGAGTTCAGCCAGTGAGGATGAACACGGGCAAAAGCTGGAATGGCCAAACCCAAGGCAGCTGTACCACGTACAAAGAACACCCTTGCTCTTTATGGACAGAGCTGTGCAGGATTTGTATGAAATCCATGGGAGTACTCACAGCCTGAAGGAAGCGGAAGGACAGCAGGGCACTGTCAGTTCCCCCCCAGGAGTGTCTGTCCTCATAATCTCCCTCCTCCAGCAAGAACTGATGGCCTTTGTAGCGTTCCTTATCATAGGCAACCCATCTGTGGCAGCCCCACAAGGAAAAAAAGAAAAGGAGAAGTCAGTAAAGGCAAAACAGCTGCACACATGATTTTCTCTAACAAATAAAGGGAGAAGAGAACACCCCAAAACCACTAAAATGAGAATCACAAACCCAGCCAATGAACAAAGCAATGCCTGTTTGGAATCACAACGAGCACCCATGAAGAAGAACACTTTGTGGCCATGTGATTCTTTATCCAACAATTGTTGATTTATGTAATGCTTCTCTGTGTACCTCCTCTCAGCCAGCCACACTCCCAACAGCAATATTTAGTACCACAGAGCCCAGGATGCAGCTAGATGCCAAAACTTTCAGTGATAAAAAAATAAGCAGTGGATATCTTCAGTGTGCTAATAAATGATGAAACCCTACCCTTGCTGAAGTTGATGACAAAATTAACAGATTTTAGCAGGATAATATATATACATATTGCTTTAATCTAAAAATGTATACATATAAACAGACAAGCAAATTGAAGCTATAAACTGTATTGCATATGGAATAAGTTGTAGCAGTAAACAAACAGAAATTTTCAAAGTATTTTGAACAAATAGAAAAGGCTCAGTTAAAAGGAGGTGTTTCCATATCAACTTCAAATCTCTAATGGATGTCAATTTAAAAAAGTGCTTCCCCTCCTTCTTTCTTGTAAGCATTTCTTTCATTAAAGCTCCCTTGCAAATATTAGAACTGCTGTACAAATTCTGTTGGCAGTGAAATTTGGCAGGCAGGGATAGCTTTACTTTTAGTACCATTTGGTTTACATTAATTCAGCTGTTTAGGTTACCACAACACTAAAAATAAAAGCTGCCACAACAGGCAGAACAACGATTTTTAATAATCTGAGGCTTCTCATATAGTGAACACCCAATGCACTTATGAATAGATTGAGTATTAACAATTAATTTTGTTTTGAATTTAGTGCTTATAAAATTCTAAAAACAGCCTGAAAGGATGTATGTTATTCCATTTTTATGCTGGAGTGCAAAATCCCTTAGGAAACGAAAGCAAGATTTTCTGAAAACTGTTTTATTACTGAAGTCTTTGGCAGAAGCAACCAACCTGCCTGCTCTGAGGCAGTCCTGTCCTGTTGGGTGAGAGAACAACATGAGGCACTGGTGGCTGGTGCTGAGTTTAGCTCAGAGCATCCACCTGTGACACAGGTGTGACACAGGGAGAGGCAGGGCAACACAGAATCCATCCAGTGCCCCAGTTAATGAAAATAACAGCACATTCCCAGTAACAGGTAACATGCAACAGCTGTCAGAGGAAAAGCATTAAGACAATAAAACAGTTTGTAGGTTTCAGAGGTATTAAAATGTCAAACTGAAGAGTGACCACACCTACCCAAGGTCATTGCAGCAAATTAAGTATATCAGAAAGTATATTAAGCTAATTAAGTATATTAAGCAAATCAGAAGTATAAAGCAATACAAATTAAAGCTCTGTGTGAACAAAGTGGCCTCATTTATTGGCATCCAAATGGCAAACACTGACTTCACACCTTTCACACATTTAGCTTGGAAGGCTGATACTTGAAGAGCTGATAATAAAATAAATATACACACCCTCCTTTTCAAAACATTTCATATGTGGAAGACTCCAATCATCCCTTAGTTACCACTTCTAAGCATTTCGTTGTGCTTCTCGATTTTAAAATAAATAAATATAAAAGTGAAATATACTCACACTCCACCAATTACACGTAGTGATCCAATTTCCTGAAACTCCTCTTCACTGCCAAACAGTGCAGGGACAGAAGTGATGTTTTCTGAAAACTCTTTGGACCGTCCTCCAAAGTGGGTTTTCTCATATATTATTATCTAGAAAACATGATTTTGAGCTTAATCCTTTAAAAGTAGACAAGAAGCCTCTCCCTGTACTTTGCTGAAGTTATTCCTATGACTGCAGTTAACAGCCCCTTCAAGTTCCTCCTCTGCTGAATCACACAGATCAGCTACTACCAATATTTATATCTGTTGCAGAAAAACACCCAAGTCATGCATGTATTTGAATAATTAAAAGTTAGCTAAAGTGTTAATGTTTTTATAGAAGGAGGAAAAAGGAAAAATAGCTCTGGATCAGCTTTCAGCTCCTCAGATCACAGGAGGATCATGGTCTCACTCACAACTGTTGTACTGGAATAGGGGGCCAGGATGGAAGGGTTCTACTCCTGTCCTCTTCCTCCCTTCTAATTTTCTTTTTAAACTTGGTATGTTAAATGGGAAAATCTCCCCCAATCCCTTGATCATTACAGTGACTAATGTGTTAAGTCAGAAAAACTCACTTCCTCCCTAATTCACATTCTCCTAATACGTTCACATTCACATTCTCCTAAACTACTGCTACTTTTACACCTCATCAAACACTAAGTGAACTTGACAGCATTAGGGAATTTTTCTTCAGCAGCAAGCGTTGAATAGTTATCAAAGATCACACACCAAACAAAAGGAAAGCAGCTTGCATAAAGATTTCATATTCCCAATGTGCTTATATTTGATTCTCAATGCACTCTGAGCTTACCTTGACATTCATTGGCATTTGCACCTTTAGTCCACCCTAAAAACAGATGGGGAAAAAATAATTATTTATATTAAACTTGAAATTCCACTCTGACATGTGTTTTATAGTACTATCACAGCATGAAGTCTTTGCAGTTATATTCACCACTTTCAATGATGCCCATACATTTCAAAAGGCCAGGCACACTATAAACCTGACCTATAAACAGATCAGTGCACTGATAAACCTCTAAGACTGCAAGCAATTTAAAAATATCCCTTCATGGTCCAGAAATCTAAAGAAAATATTTACTGCACATTTTTAAACTAACTGATACTGACCGGTTTTTAAAATTAACTTCTAATGCTTTGTTGTATTTCAAATCTCTAAAGCACAAATGATGCAACACTAGAAGAGAGAGAGAACAGCAGGACAGAGAGAAAATAGAGTCTAACATATTCATGTTTATGGTCAAAGAGCAAATACAACAAATGCATCTTCTCTGGAAATGTAAGTGAATGGTGCTCTGTGATGGAATAAGAGACTGACCTCACTTGAGTGACTAAAGAGACAGCTATTAGGTTGGATGCAAGAAAATGAAGAGCCTTTCTGTCTTATTTGACCTCTTCCCAACAGCAGCAGTAGATGTTGGGGGAAGGAAGAAGCAGCTTTTCCCAGGAAGGTGCCGGGGGTGCAGAAACCCAACAAGTCACAGTGACCAAAGCAAACACACCACAGAGGACTAACCCAGAACTAACATCAGAGCCAAGTTGTGTTTAGGTCAAAACCTTTGGGGAAGCAATAAAAAAGAAAAGAAGGCACACAACTTATCAGGGAACTGTGAAGTCCTCACCATTCTTAAGGGACGCAGAGATTTTACATCTGCTGAAGGAATTTCAGGTGGTGAATCGCATTCTTCCAAAACCGTCATCTCTCCCTTGTAATTCAAGTCTGAATAAGCAAGCCATCTAGAACAGTAGGGATAAATGACTCAGTAAGTTCATTAATTAGATTCCAAATACAAAGATCTTATTAAAATTATTATCCTTTTTGTACTCGTAAGAGCTAGATAATGTTTTAGACAGCACATCAAACCAAAGTCGTATTTAAATATGCTGGCAACATCACTGCTAGGAAGATCTCAGACACTTTTTCTTAGTCCAAACTAAATATGAATGAAAGAGAAGAAAATAACCAATTTGTTCATTCATTTTAAAAAGCCAGCTTGCTACTCTTATAAGTATACAAAAACCAGTCAGAACTGAAGATGAGATATTTGCATTGAGTTTTATCTGAGATTATCACCTTATGAATTAAAAGGCTTCTTCCATCAATCCCATGTCATTTTTCCAGTGGAAGTTACTAAAGTAGGATTATTTACGAGAATCATTTGGAAAGCTATCGTAATTTTGATGTGAGGATTAAAAATGCTGGGAGTCCTTCAGACTGTTTTAAATCAAAAAGAAAGCTGAATGTAGAAGCTGGACATAGGTTTAGGAGACCACACAAGGAATGGAAGAAGAGGCATGGAGCCATAAGGAAAGTGATTTTCTTAAAACTACCAAGTTTTGTTTAAACTACGACAGGATTTTGTTTTTAACTCCTTCACCACCCCAAGCCTCACATATATATTATGAGATTGGGGGAAGGAAGACTTGGCTCACGTGGAAGGGCAAGACTCTTGTGATACAAGAGCTAATGCCATTCTGCAATTACTTATGGGAAGAGCCACAGAACTCCCAGACTTCAGGAACTGTGAGGTTTTGGCCCATTCTGCTCAATACAGGAAGCTCTGGGCTACCCAGGGGTCTGTGTAATTCTGCATCACCTCCCTCCAGAATGTCAGGATATGGCTGTAGCTTGAGAAATGCCTGGATGATGTAACACTCATTTTCTGCTATTCAGCCACAGTGTTATGGTTATAACAGGGTGGGTGACTTGGGAGACAGTAGCTATTCTCCAATGAAATAAAAGCTAATTATAGCTGAGTTGCTTCCTCTATTTATAAAGCTACTCAAATATGGAATTACTGAAAACTTCTGCCAGCAACTCAGCAACTAGGAAAAAATGCCTTCAACCTAGGAGCCCACAGAGCACAATGCTGACACGTAGGGCTGAGAATATTAAATGTTTACTGATTTCTAGCAAAACCCCCTAAATATTGTTCATGTTGTTGACTGAGTTTCATCCCCTGGTACTACTCTTCTACCTGCTGGCAAAATACTGTTAAAAAGGTTCAGTACTCACACTCCTGATCTGACTCTTATGTAAGGGTTTTTCTCAACATCCAGTTCTTCTAAATTGGCAACTGCACCCTGTATGCAAATGGGAACTCCCTCTGTACTACCAGCTGCCAGGCAGAACTCCACCTCTGGAATGCCACAGTCCTGTGGAAACAAATCAAAGGGTAATGTTTATCCAAACTTGCAGACTCTGCCCCCAAACATTCCCTTTTTTGCCCCATCTTCTCACCCTTCTCCAGGGCTTCATATGATGGAAGCGTTCTATTCTTTTTAAAATGGAGGCTGGAATTTTTAGAAAAGCTAAGGGAGGTCAATTTCCAACTCCCACTAATTTTCAAAGAAGAAATTGATGGCTATCAGGCTACTTACAAAAAGGCCAGTTTAAATATTCTCCAACCAAAGGAGTGAACAGCATTATAATATTGACTTCTTTTTTAACAGGCAATGCTTCCACAACACACATGATGCATGCATTAACTAAAACTTTCCAGAAATATCTGTTACATTCCCACCTCCGCCCCTCCATGACAATTAAGTTCTGTAATGCAGAATCCAACTACAGTATCAAGCCATAAGAGTTCCATTTTTTTGTTGTGCTAAATAAATCTACAGCATTTTAGGTGAAGAAAGAAAAAATATCAGTATTAGAAAACATCTATTCTGTTAAGTAGACACTTAAGCAATTTTCCTGTTACCACAAAGCAACAACCTCTATTTCCTTACTGGAGGTTTACCACTGAGTGAGAACACGCTGGAAAACAAACTTGTTTGACCACATGCTCTTCTCTAGAATTTGCAGGGATTTTATTGAGTCTCATTCTGCAGTATTTATATCACATGCATTGCTAACACTTTCTTCCCCAGCACTCAAACACACTGTGAACCAAGGAGGGTTTTTCTGCAAGTCTGTTTCAGCAGGGTGTTCTGGAACAGCGACACAGAGCTCGTGTGTGCAGCTGGAAAACTTCTCTGATAACCTCCCAGAACACCTCCCCTTCTCCTCCTGACCCACAGACCCATTTGCTTTGGGACAGAAGGCTTGGACAGCATCCAGAGATCCCCCAAATCCTAAAAGTGGCTGGAGGAAGATGCCCCCTGCTCGTGCCCTAGGGAAGAGGGATGAGGAACAGTCTCTGAGGGTGCCCTCAGGGAAGCACCCGATTTCTGGATTTGGTGAGGACCCAGGAGAGGCACACCATGACAGAGATCCTGCATGGACCATGGCTTCTGAAAGGAAGAACACAACAGCTTACAGAGAAACCCTACAACAGGGCACAAAAGCCCTGGAAGTTACAGCACCTCATCTCATGACAGCACCTGCAGTGCTCTCCTTTTGCACGTGGGTTTTCACGAGGTAACATCCCATTTCTTGGTTAGTAAGACTTTTTTCATTAGCTACTGAACTGTCAGCACTAAGTGTGGCAATTAGAATGGATGCACTTCAAGATATTGTTTTACTTTCCTCCTGAGACCTGAGGTAACACAGTAATACTGCTTTGGCAACTCTGCCTCCTGCACAATCACGTTTCCTCTGTATTGTACCTTGCAAACAATGCTCACTCTGTTTTTAGAACAAAAACTGCAATACCGGAATTTTTATTTTCAGATTAACAAACCCAGAAAAACTAGGAACAAAGACTTTCTAGTACAATGCTGCTTTATGGGAAAATGCTAAGGAACTCCATTCTTCAGTTCTAAGTGTATTGCTAGACAAGATTTTAAAAAAATAAAATCTCCCCATAGTTTTCACATGTATATGTATCTTATTAAATCACAGTTGAGAAACATTTGAAGTCTGCGGGGTTTTTTTCCTAAAAATATCTGATATGTAAGAAGGCTGAAATTCATAAATCCACCAATAAAGGTTGATCCAGAAAATCAGAAGTTGCACCTAGAAGAATTCCACAAATAATGATGCCAGACTCTTAAAGGTTTCAGATAAATTCTGAAACAAAGTTCATACAAGACTAGACAAGTAGCAAAATAAAAGTATCTGCCTGAGGGCTCAGACAGAATATGAGATGGAGTACGCTTAATTTTCATTCAGCAGGAGGCTTTTGTTTTTGTTTTTCATTTAAGATTGAAAAAGCCAGTCTGTAAGCTCTTTTCAAGTCTGCTCTCCTGACTCTGCAGCTCATGAGGCAGTCTCCAGCTCAAGAGATGACAAATGTACCAGGGTAGGTAAAACACAAGCACTCGTAATCAAGCCTCTGCTATTTATCACCATCTCTCTCCAGCCAGATTTTGAGAGCAATAAAAACCCTCACTCACCTCACTCACAATCACAGTGATTGTATTTGTGTGTGTGTTCTAGGTTAAGTCCACAAATTTCTTCCATAAAGTGCCACACAATAAACGGAGGTCTTCATCAAAACCAATTCAAATATTTATTTTTAAAGGTGGTAACTTGTTTGAGCAAGAAATACATCATATTTTCTAAGCACATCTTTTTAAAGTCACACATTTTGACTTAAATATGGAGTTCAATTTACCTGTACTGATGCACAGAGTGCAGGAAATAGTAACATTTGTCATTATTGTATGAGATGAACACTATAAATTTGCAGATGTACACTGTGTTATGCCATTAATTTATACAATTCAAGCATGCAAACTTAGCTTGGTAAATATTGGCCCCAGCATGTTCATATTTGCCTGAGCATATTTAACTACGTTCAGAGGCTCCTTTAACATTCCCAATAAAGCCACCATCTTTAGAAACAAAATGAAAACCACACAAATATGACAGCAGTCAGGTGGAGAACTAGATCCTTCAGTCCAAAGCCCTGTCATCTGCAAGGCGTCAAGATTTGGAAATAAGATACACACATGCACAACTATTATCATGCAAAACTGCTACCACAGTATTTCAGCCCAGATCCCAAAGTGGAAGGTTTCCTCCATAAAGCCACCCCCCACCACAAGCAGTCCAAACTCACAGCATTCATTGTCCTACAGACACATCAGGCAAAAATGAATAAAAAGCAGGGCAAACAGATTAGGCAGCTGTGCTCATTTCCAGTGATAATACACAACCAGCAAATGCTTAGGTAGGTCACAGCCCCCAGGCATCCCTCTCTGCCTCCACACAGTCATCCTGGAATGCCTGTGCTTCCCTCGTGGTCTGCAGGGAGCTGGGATGTTTACAATACACGTGGAACACTTACAGACACCTCCCAAAGTGTAACTTGCCCCTAAGCAGAAAGGTGAAAGCTCCTTCTGAAGATGATTAACACAACCCTTAAGCCCTTAGCACTAAATATTCCTCTTCAGTGGCATCTCTGACATTTTTCTAGCCTGACCAAGAGGTCCAGCAGAAATGACAGACCTAAAGCCCCTCAAGGTGGTCTTGGTTGTTTATCCTTCTTTTGGATCTAGGATTACAGCCCTAACAGCCCCAGCTGGGCTAAATAAACTCAGTATTTTAGGTCTCAGCTGTGGTGACTGAAGTGATCAAATCAGCTTGTTTAACTGGGGTCGTTTTGTGTCAACAACAGGACAAAGCATAACTGAAGTCTGGCTTCTTAAGGGAAATGCCAAAACAGGGATGAGAGAAGAGACTACTGAAAACCAGGCCTAATTAGTAATTAGTTCTGGTATTCACATGATTGCTTTGTAATACAGTCTAGACACCATTTGACTTTAGATACACATTTTGTCTTTAGGATGCTATCTGCTTCTGGCGCTTGCTTTTTCCTTTTTTTTTTTTTTT
>WEIU01019891.1:137764-165894 GCA_013389925.1 Aegithalos caudatus | reverse complement strand
TTTTTTTTGGACCTGTTGGTCCTCCAGGCTTTTTTATCCATAATTCTTGCTCCCAGTGCTCCAGTACTGTACTACTCTTGCCACCACCCACAACCACCAAACTCAGCTACAGAAATCAACAGGGCTGGTAGATAATACAAAGGAAATAAATGATTACTGTCCTGTAAATACCAGCCAGCAAATGAGACCATCTCAAGCTGCTGGGTGTCTTCCTATGGCATCTGACAAAGTAGTCCCTGCTTAAATCATTAGCTTCTTTTCACCTGACAAACCACACAAACAAAAGAAGCACACCCTTTATGTAACAGTGTGAACAATCCCATTACCAAGAGCTTTGCTTAAGGAGACTCCAGAAGGAATCCAGTTATTCCCAGCCTAACCATCTTGCAGACAGTGATTATAAACTGCTGTTTCAGATCCCCTGTCACCTTGCAGAATAGTGGCTCACAAGGCTATTCCAGAATGGAGGTGTCAGGAACTCTTCTTGGCTCTTACTTCTAGGAATATAACATTTAGCACTCTCTTTGGGTTTCCAGAAACAGACAGAAAGAAAAGCCCAACACGTGCATAAAGGTCAAAATACTTATTTACAGTAGGTCAAAGAACTGACCTGGCTAAACAGACTGTGCTGCAGGAGCTGCACTGAACCTGGGTGTGCAGGCAGACTTTGCTAGAGTTGGCTCATGCTGCCTAGCCTCAGAGGAAATCAGTCTCCTCATCATTTCAGACACATCTTCATTTTACTGGCTGCACAATCTGTTTCTTAGAAATCTTCTCCCCACAATTTTTTTTGAAATGAAATAACACATGGATGCACCTAATGCATGTCCATGGTTAGCCAGGCCACAAGCTAACCAAAAAGATAACAGAATCTCTGATTTTTGGGGAGGCTTGAAGCCAAATCAAGAGCAAAAACCTACTGGCAGACTGTTCTTCAGTCAATATGCTAGTAAAAAATAAAATATTGAATGTACCTCCTACAGTTTTCTTAGTAAAAATCTGTTTTTCCTCTTCTTGGCAAACTTTTTTCTTCTCAAATATTTAGCCAATGTTCAAATCTGGTAACTCAAGGCAATTGAGCAGCCATAAACAAAGACCATAAAAAAAAGTACTTGAAAAACTGGAAGACAAGCCAGACAAACTGGACACAGAGCCAGCATGGCCAAAGTACCCTGGAGAAAAGACACTGACAGCCTATGAAAAAGAGAATGGCAGTAAAACACACACACACACAAGCTGCCTGAAAAAGAATACACTATTTGTCAAATAAAAACAAAGCCCATATTTTTCACAAAAATAAGTAATTAAGGATAAAATAATTAAAATAAATAATTGGGATACTCCCTTCCAAAAGCAGTTCCACAGCAGCTAAAAACAGCCTATAAAAGGAGGGATACCTTCATGAATCAAGGTTTAGAGGACAAAACCTGGCCTAGTGAGGGCACTAAACTCACCAACCATACCTGCTAGAGGTTTAACTTACAAGAGGAAAGTGTTGATTACTGAACTGATAACAAATGATAACAAAGCTTTCCATCTGTGTTCTATATAAATGAACCACAGACTGGAAGAAGAACAAAAGTCCAACCCATTTAGCTGTACTGCAAAGGTTTTTATCAAGCATGATTAAACACAGCATCTTTCCTATCCACCAGTCTTCTTTCATACCTAAGACACATCCAGCTTCCCTCGGCTGTTACTGAGGTATAACTTGATCTATTGAGTTGTTTTTCATAGTATTGATCAACATTCCTATTACATATTGGTTAAAGGCTTTTAATTTGTTTAGCTCAAATAAATGTTAACTTCATTATTCTTGCTTTCAATCAACCTCTTTTCAATTAATTAATTTTAGTTAATTAAAAGTTTTTTAAGAGAATGGAAAAATATTTCTAATTGTTATGACACTATGTCCCTGCACTGATGACAAAAAGGTTATCAATTTTAAAATTACCTCTATACCAGCAGAGAACACAGAAAACACTTCACTGAAAATCTTTCACATTGTGATACAAATGATAATTCACTCACAGCAAGGGCCACTGCCCTGTGAGTAACTGGATTGTTACACTGAACAACGAGACCACTAAGTCTTCTTAAATCACAAGATCTGGAAAATATATTCCTCATTCACTGAATAACAATGGATGCATTATATTTAGTTTTAGACATTTGATTCTTATCTTTTCAACAAAAAGCCTTCTAAACTGATGGCTGCAGGCAGAGCCATGTGCTGTAGGTGTACCACTGGTCCAAGGGAAAATCCTACAGATGGCACAAAAGCATTGTTATGACACTATGTAGTTTTTGGAGGCTACACTGTACAAACAGGATTGGAAACCCAACTGCTACTGAAGCAGAAGCCATACAGACACAGACACAGCTTAAGATGAAAACTTCTTCAAAAATATGCATTCATTCCATTTAATTTCAAGTAACTGGACAGGTAAACATCTAAAAGCAGGAGAGCCTGTGTCACATGAGGGTGGTGGCAAAGTAATATAATCCACCTCCTCATCAACTCAGGAAGAAAGGGAACTTTAACACAGCAAAAGCCCTGCAATTTATCATCTAGAAAGTGAAAAAACTCAGTCACAGCAAATTTGAATGAAGTCAAGAACACTACACACACGTTTTCCATTGCTGGTAATACACCACTGTGACCAACAAATCAGTTATGCATGTGACAATATTGTGGAGAAAGTCCATACCTTTGTTACGTGTTTGATTGAACCAACTGTGAGGTTTCTTTGATGATGTTTTATGCCTGGGAGATCCCAAAGGTGATCCAGCACAGCTTCTCCTTCTTCTAGTACATGTTTTCGACCCTGGAACTTTGGTTTCTCATAAAAAATCCAACTGCAATAAGGATAAAATGAACTGAGTCATTGCTGGTAGAGAACATCTGATGGAAAGCCCAGGAAAAAGCTCTTCTTACCAAGACAAATATCACATCTTTCTTATGCTGTCCCTCAGTAGTCATATTCACTTTGGTATTGAAAAGTAAAATACACAGTTCTTCTCCAGGACAAAATATAAAATAAAAATACAGCTAGACTACAATGTGAATGAACAGCCTTATTTTACCAGGAAAAAAATATACTAACTGTCACATCAAAACATGTCCTGTTCAGACAGACATTATAAAAGGCATAAAACATACTAATAATGGCATTCAGCATTTCTTAGGATATGAAAGGAATGTATGCAAAACCACACAAGGCTGCTTCCAAACTGCATAAATGTGACATGCATAGCTGACAGTCAGAAACATTCCCTGTAAGCTCCAGCAATTAAATTCCAATGCAACAACTGACAGACCTGGCCCCAGCTTCCCAAAGCAAACTTAAAGGTCCTTGTATATATCCTTCTGTATCCACATTCCTTTCAATGCCACATTAAAACTAGCAGCTGAGAATGTTCATTTGATGGTCCTTTTGCAACAGCTACTGTATAATGAAATTGAACTATAAAAATTCACCTTTTTTTTTAAAATACACATATTCCTAGCCATGATTATGGCTGCACTGGCTCTGCACTTCAGGCAAGAGCTCTAAATTGACTTGTGGCTCTATTAGAAACTTTCTGTTTGAAGCTATCTCCCAGGAGAAACAGTATTTCTTTTTACTGTAGCATTTAAAGCCTTGTTTTATGCTTTTTCATTGGTATCAGTCTAATTATAAAGCAAGAAAAAAACACTACTGCAGATGGGACGTGTCATCAATAAAAGAAATAAAAATACAAGAGGAACACACATGCAGTCTTTTGGAAAGACTCTACTTAAATATGACTTGGATTTCTTACCATCCTCTAATAATCCTAAGTACTGTTCCAATGGGAAAGATCCACGATGAGGCATCTAGCACATCAGAATGAATTTCTTGTTTACTTTTGTTGCCACAAGTATCATAAATAATAATCTGAAACAATACACAATGCATGCAAATGAGGGCCCATTTCAACACAGAGCACAGAGAGTTATTTTTTTTGCTTGCAATTTGTGCCCACTCAACTGAGAGGCTACACAGTTTCTTCCTTTATGAAACACTCTACTCAGTGAAAACAACAATTGCTGAGAAAGACAGCAAAATTACTAGTGGCAGGATTTTAAATAATACATTCTCACTATCAGCATGGGGAAGCACATGCTATTAATACATAAAATTACAGAAAATTAGACTAACAACTTCAGATGCTTTCCATTCAAAAATTACAGTATGACAAATTATTCCATGTATCATATTGATTTGAGTGACACAAACTCTGCTTACCTTCCCTGGTCTTGGGTTGTATTTGAGACTTGCCCTGTCTATGAGGTTCTGAAATTAAAAGGACATGGCAAACAACTATTAACAACTACAACAGTGGAACAAAGCATAGGCAGATTATTCTGAGTCCACTATTTCTGTACATGTACACAACTGTTGTTAGTAGAAAAAAACCAAGATTTGTTTCACTGCCATTCAGAGCTGGTGTAAATTATTTAACAGGGTCTACCAGCAGAAAGCAGCATGTGCTAGAAAGGAAGAGCTGTTGTGGAAGTTATAATCTTTACAAATGTATTACCCCTTCCCAGCAAACAATAAACTGAATTTCTTAACAGAGGAAAGAATAAAAGATACATCTAACACAGACTGGAGTGTTCCCAACATTGTGGAAAGACTTCTTCAACACTTCTTACACACTTGGTCTATGTGGCACTTTGAGATTCTAAACATGGAAAGAACTGTTTCCATACCCTCATTTGCCACTGATTTAAGCAAACTAAAAAAAGAAATGTTAATCTATGGCAGCAGCTACGTTATTTACTTGCTAACTGAGCTATAGATTGTAGAAGACACTGTGATGAAACAATCCAAGAGCCCAGTAAGCTGATATTTATATATATATATATTGGAGACAGGTCTATTAATCTCAGAAGTGAAAGAAATAAAAGAACAATTTTCATATAAAAGGCAATTCTATCATCTTCAGGTAGAAATGTCCTTAACATGGAAAAGTCTGTCTTGTGATATTATAGAGACTTTTTATTATGCATACTTCTGTATTTTACCTTCTGTTCACATACTGTTTTACAGTTAAATCACTTTCACCTATGTGCTGAACCAAGACTTATCTTTCAAAAAATATTTTATCAGAAGGATTTTTTTAAAACTATGACACAAAAAGCCTAATAACTTTTGAAAAAACCTTCTGATTACTTTTATGATAAAAAGCTTAATTAAAACGTAGCAAGGAGGATAGGGAGGCAGCAACTTTGAACCTGGGCTAATCACTTTGATTATAAACATCAAGTGACGTGACATCTTACCGCTGACAATTCTCCCAGTTTTGGCACGGCGTTGTCTCGAAACCAATGCATCTTTGGCTGCAGCACATCCTGGAGAATGCTTCCAAACCTGGTCCCCTTTTCAGAAGAGCCTGTTCTGGCAGATTTCAAGTACTGGTAGTACACACTTGTAGGAGGCTGTGTTACAGCAGCATCAGCTTTCTCTGGAACTGGTTTACAAAGTGTCTGACTGGGAGAAGACACATTTGGAAACTGTTCTGGTTGCTCCTCTGAGTCAAGCTGTTCTTTTGAAAGAAGAAATGATTGCTCAAGGAAAGATCTACTTTGGTCATTTGATTGAGGGGTTGCTTTAAAATTCCCTCTGCCCTGACTGGAAAGGCAATTGTCTTCTCTCTCAACATCACAAATATTTTCCTCATATGAAGATTCTTCCTCCTCTTCCTCCACCCCATCCTCCTCGTCCTCCTCGTCGTTGCTGAAGCGAGCAGTGAACTGCAAGCGCTCGGACACCGACTGGAGGAGGGAGAGCACAGAGCTGTGGTCAGGGTTGTCCTTGGAGACTCCCCCAGGACGGCTTTCTGGAGACACATCTGTGGACAGCACATCTTCCTGGGAGCTGTCATCCTCGTAGATGGGAGACAGAGAGAAAGGATAAACTCTGTAGCGCTTGGCCTCCACACTCAGGAACGACTCCGAGCCTCGGCTCTGTGCTGCTTCCTTCACCTTGCTGTCCTGTCCATACAGACAGACTGACTCCCGCTCATTCCTTGCTCTATCACGCCTTAGATGGTCTGTATCATCTGAAGGCAAATCGGAAGGAGAAAGAGAACCAGTTTGCACCTCATCAGATGAGACAGATTTGCTTTCAGTTTGAAGAGCACCTTCGTAAATGATGGTAAAAGAACTGTTTTCCCACTGTTCAATTAGTGGAGAAGAGGCCAAAAGTTCTGTTGGTTCCTTCATGTCCTTGCTGCAGTCCAGGCCATTTTCTTCAAGCTGATAATTTCTTTCCATGTCTTGACCCTTCATTGTCTGCTTCAGATTCTCATTATTTTGGGCAAAGACTGCGTTGAAGCAGTGTTTACCTTCACTGCCCTCTCCAGGAACAGACAGCTCAGGTACCATGGACTCTGTATCTAATCCAGTATTAACCTCTGCTCCCTCATTTGCTTCTTCTGCCAGTTCCTCTGCACTCTCTGCTGCCTCTGAATTCTGTAAGGTTTTTACTTGTACAGGTACTTCCTCTGCAGCCTCTTTCCCACAGTGTTCACACACACTGTCCTCTGCACTGCTTTCCAGGGACATCTGAGGGCTGCTTTTATCTTTGTAGTCACTCTGCAGGCTGATACATTCTTCCCTTTGCATAAAAGATGGCAAATCATTTACAGCTGGCAGCAGTGTGCACTCTGGCATATTTGTATTATTGCATGAACCTTTTAACTGCAATGGCAAAAGCGTTTCTTCAGTCACAGCAGCATCTCTATCTATAGAATGTAAAGTTCCATCAGATCTTCTACTTACTGCTGATACTTTGCCACACATTTCTGCTGCAGCCAGATGGTCACACACCTTTCCATTGTGCCTCTCTTTTGCTGGTGTCAGAAGATCTATTTCTGGCCTTGCCAAACTGCCAGAGGGAAGAAATCCATTTGTTTGACAAGTAATTGCATTATTTGGTACCTCTTTATCTCTTTGGGGCCAACCTATGCCATTTTCCATACAATTTGGAAGCAAAGGAGGATCTGAGCAGTCTGGCTTTTCACAGTTTACAGCTACAGTCTGAGTTTCATCCATCTCTGCTGGTTCCTGAGTGTTGGCAGGAAACCTCATATCCAGACTTAAAGTCTTTGGCATTTCAGCCTCAGGTTTAGGCTGAACCTTTCCAGAAATCCTTTTCCTCTCAGTGCCTCGCTGCTGATTGGATGCCAGTTTTTGTATGGCTGAGTTAATGACCCCATCAACTGTTTCTTTTGCTTTTAGGGCTAGTGCCCTATATAGGTCAGTTTTATCAGGGATGCAAGAGAGTATCTTTTCATCTTGATTATTTGTATCCACGCTTTCATTTCCTGTAAAGGAAGATGAGGCTCCTCCACTGGACTCATTAAAATCTTTTAATGACTGCACAGCTGACTGGATTTCTCCTGCTGCCAGCTGTACACTTTCAGCCTTCTGATAATTTGCAATGTCCATATTTATTAAACTATCCTTGCTCCCACAAAGCTGGCAAACACCAAAGCCTTCTTTTGCTATTATTTCTTCTCTAGCCAAGTGTAAAACCAAGTCCACCACTTCTTCAGCTTTCTTCAGCAAAACAGCAGCATCTGGGAAAGAAGAACATTCTTGTCCCTCTACATCAGTATCTCCCCATCCTTTCCCAGAACAGAGCCCATTTTCCTGGGCAGGTGCAGCAGCTCTTTGGCCAGAAGGGGTTTCCACAGGAGCAGAAGCACCAAGAATCACCTGTCCCACAGCATCCCTGCACACAGTCTCAGAACAGGCTGACTCAGATGCAGTTTCCAAAGATTTCAAGGGACCGATGGGTGATGGTATTGCCTCTGCCAGGACACTGCTGTCAGCCTGTTGTATGGAGAAGGTCTCATCTGCCCCATCACTAGCTCTGGGACTGGAAGAATTACTGCTCCCCTGAACAGTGCTGGACATCTCCAAGGCAGGAACAGGAAGGTTGCAGGATTCTCTGGATACCAGAGGAGAAGAAGTGGGCCTGGAGATGCAAACAACCTCTGCATCTACTCCATCAGCAGAGCTATCAAGCATAGGAGGAGTAATCTCAGGTTCCAGAGAATTTGCTGGGCACAAAGTTCTCAGGTCTCCTGAGTAAGGTGGCCTGTTGGTTATCCTGTTCACAGGGATTATTCTCCCAGACTCTGCAGCTGGAAAAATAAAGCTGTCCTTTTCAGAAGCAGCCATCTGCCCATTTTCAGAGTTAGTGGCAGAAGGAAGCATTTTTCCTTGTTTGTCAGATGAAGAATCAATTACTGTGGGTGATAGTCTAAGTTTATTACTGTTTTCCTTCTTGGAAGAAAAATTAATACACCTATTTTCAGAAACAGGTAGGGATTCAGAAATTAAGTCTACATCATCTTTTTCATGGGTGAAAGTAGAATGGTTGGTCAAAGGCTTCCCTTCAGATCTCAAGGCAGAAGGAGGAACCACCATAGAGGTAGACTCGTGGGTTGGAAGCACTGTCAGCTCATCAAAATTTGTTTTCACACCTTGAAACCCATGTGCACATGGTGACATATTGGCAAGGTTTTCCACTGCAACCTCAGACAAAACCTTCATTGTTTCCTCACTCACCATTCCTGGACAAGGAAAACCAGTTTGCTCTGTGGCACTATCCGTAGAATTCTCCACATGGATTAGCCTGTGACCATTTTGTACATGCACTGCATTCCCTGACTCACTCAGTTCCTCATTACAAGTCCCCCTGCCCATGACTGCATCTTCATCATTTCCAATAAGTGACACTGAAGCAGTTAGATTGCCTGTTGCCAAGCACTTTCCTCCTTGGGATTCCATGCTGAGTGAAGCAGGTATTTGCTCATTAAAAGGAAAAAGAACAGAAGCAGGAAAGTTCTGGGGATTTTGCTCTCTTTCCGCAGCTGTCACAATTTTCTGTGCATCACCATTTCTTGGATTACCATCTTTATTGTCACTCCTGGTGTGCTGATCTGCTTTCTGCTGAAATGTAGTGGTACTGAAATGAAGCCTCTGGACATCCAATGTTTGCTCTGAGTGATTATCCACTTGATGATTACAGCAAAATTCTCCCTTTTCCACCTGCAGTTCTTCAGTAACTGTCTTGCTTTTTGACTTGGGTGAATGTAAACAATCATCCTGTATTTCTTTTGGGGACTCCTTATTACCTGCTTTACTACAATAATTTTCTTTATCAAAGTTAGAAGTGGCTGTTTTGTCTGTATGAAACAAAGTTTCTACTTCCCTTGGCAGTCCATCTTTTCCAACCAAATCGTTAGCAGAACTGACTTTAAGGGAATGAGTACTCTGGGAAGTGGAATTGGTTAGGATCCCACTGTTTCTTCCACTAAATGGCAATAATGAATCTAGTGAACACGTCCTTTTAACTTTGGTTGCAGCTAGAGCAGGTATATTTCTCAAGTGTAACTCATGACATGACTCAGTGGATGAAGTTGTGGCCTTTGCAGTTCTCTCATGTTTACTTCTGCCCAAGTCACGCTGAGCTTTTCCAGACTGTTTGCCTCCCACTCTAACTGCAGAAGAATTGAATATGGCTCCATCTTGGTGATCTCTACCCTCATCTCTTCCATTTTCTTCTATCAGGCACCCTGATTTCACAGACAGACTTGTTTTGACTTCTCCATTTTCCTTGACTGTTGAAGCATTGCTGTTCTCAGGACTTTTTTCTCCTTTCCCAATTTCTGACTGATTCCTCAGGAGCTGCCTGATCCTTGCAGAACCCCGATACGTTGCGTACGTGACTGCAGGTGCTTCCGGCTTCCGTCGTGTCTGCCTGGAACAAGGATCATCAATATCAGCAAGGGCAGACAACAAATTGCTGCTATGATAATAAACCTTAGCACTAGCTGTAGATGATGTAAAATACTCTTTTCCTCCACAGGTTAGTACAAACTGCAGATTGCACTCAACATTATTTTCCTTCTTCTTCTGCTAAATACAGGTTTGTGTGACAAATGATATGGACGTCACCTTTTACCACAAAAGCCAACATAAACTCTAAGTAAAAAAGTAGATGTTGGCCTAACCAACTTCTATTACTTATTTTCTACCAGACAAGAGAATTACTACTGACAAGCGTCACTGCAAGGCAACATTTGCAGAGACAGAAATAATCATCCTGTTTTGAAGATGTTTGATCCTTCTAAAGCAGGTCCCCACATTAAAAATTAAGAAAATTTACTGTACTAACGTTCATTAAAATATTGGATTGAAATTTAAACTTTTACCCAAGCTCTCAACATATTGTCTAAAAACAAGATGAGGAGAAACAAAACATGTGGGGGAAAAAAAGCAAGTGTATAACTGGGGATGCTTTTTTGAACCACAGGGTAGTAAGGAAATGTGGCAAGGAATTGGTGGATCTAGCCATTCATTAGTCTTAAATTTAGCAGCAAAAACCAGTAAACGCAAAAACTAAGAAATGAAAGAATCACCACAGAGGAATTGTGATCCTGCTCCTTCACTGTTCTTTCTCATAACACTAAGAATAAGTTCAGAGCCTGTCACTTTCAATTTTCTGAAGAAGCAGTTTTCCTCCTTTCTTAAAACTAGGAAACATCACAAGTACTCACCTTTCTTTCAAATGCTTCTGTCTTTCCCCCCTATTTTTCTGCCTGTTAAAGAATTCTTGCAAAAATCAGTCACTGTCAGCTTTACCATTCTTCACCTTAAGACAAAGTAGATGCTCAGACTAGACTTAAACTCCCTTCTGCCTCAGCCTCCACTTAAACAAAGAAGAAACCCTTTCAAAGTCTGCCCTATATCTGCTAACACAGTGAATGCTGGCATCAGACATTCAGCTGTCTGGAAGATTGTCAAACTCATTTCAGGAGAACCTCTCAGGCAAAAATAACAACAACAACAGAGGTGTTGGCTAAGATTTTGATTTCTAATATAAAAGCATTGCAATATACAAAAATAGCTTAACAGCTTCTAAAAGCTCTTTGCACCTTCCCCCATTCATTCAATTTGTTTAGAAGTTCCTAGCTCTAGAGTTGAGAACACATAATTTAAGTGAGAAATAAAAAATAAAGTTACTAAGGAAAGTGAAACATTTGAGTAACACTGAGTAATTGTAACTTCAAATTACATCTGCATGGATTCTGAGTATATATTCTCTCAAAAGATACACAAGAATATTAAATTGGAGCGGATTCACCAATCTAAAAATAGAATCGCTGTTCTGTCAAGATTTTAGCAGCCAAGATTTTTACTACAGTATTAATTTTATCTTCAAGAGAGAATTTAATGCTATTTAAAATCACAAGTAAAGAATACACACAGAGTACAAGTGAACTAAATGTGAAATTATTCATATTCATAAACATTAAAATAAGAGATATAAACAGTCATTTTGATGCATGTTTTACATTGTCAGATACCTTTAGGCTAATTCCAAAATACATTTATATAGGAATTTAGACTTTGTGAGAACTTGAAAATTCAGTTTGTATTGGGATTAAATCCACTGTCATCTCTGATGGAGCAAAATGTCAATATAGGCTCTGTTGGCCAGGTATACTAAGTCACAGAGGAAATAGGAAAGTCCTGTATAAATAGCACATCTGCCAACTTGCCAAGTTAGATGCCTACATTTAGTCTTCTATAGCACCAGTTTGGTTTGCAGGGATAGCAGCAGTGGTAGCTGCTAAACATCACAGGCTCCATTTGTTAAAATAGCTGACTTAAGGATTCACAGACCTCCAAAGAAATATAAACACCTGTGAGTGAATAAAAACAAAACACAGTGGAGAAAAAGGGTAGTAAAAAACATAATCGTAATTATTTTCCACAGAAAATTTTATTCTAATATTTTCTAAAACTCCAGAGATCCTAAAAATGTGAGGGGAAGGATCTGTTGAGTTCTGCAGTGCAGTATGTTTACTCAGCACCAGCCATAGTCATACTAAAAATAAATCTTAAGAATGTAAGACCTGATCATGCTCTTATTCAGAATTAACCTCACTGAGCAACCTTTCCTGCTTTAAATAATCACTATTAAGCTTTTACAAACTCCAGCAGCTCCTCTACACTTTGGCCAACCTCAAAAATAAAAGTTGGCCTACAAATGCCCTGAATCCAGATGAAATTTCTTTTAAGAAAACAAGCAGAACACATATTGGCACCATTTCTCAAGAAGAAAAAGCATTTTATGGATTCTTGAACAAATCAACTGTAATTACATGTTTGAAGTGAGCATATAAATGATATTGCAAGATGCCAGACACTCATTTCCACCAAAACCAAGGCATGACTATGAATAAACAGCTTGACAAGAACTAACTTTTATTTTAAGTGTCTTTTTATGTCATGGTTGATATTTTTGTGTGATATGCAGTGGGGAAAACTCAGCTTTATGTACAGACGTGGTGAGAGCCAGTATTCCAGAAGAAACCCCAAAACATGCCTTTCAGTTGTCTCCCGTACCCAACTTCGCCTTTGAATTTTTCACGTGAGCTCAGAAATTCTGAAACCCAAAGCATCCAGACATGGGATAAATAGGTAAATTTTACAGAAGGGATGCCAAGGAGAACCCAACATGATTGGTTTCTATATCTACACTGATTGGACATATCCCCCCAAACCAATATTTATTACAGAGGTTCAGACCAAAAAAATTTACTCAGAAGCTTTTTTTGCCTATGTGGCGACCTTTATAATTTCTCCCAATTCTTTTTGCTCTCTGTTTGTCTTCTGAGGGAATTTTACGCTCCGATTGATCAGTTTGAAGTCAGCAAGAATCCAAGGCATTTGCCCTTCGGAGAATTGTGCACAAATCCAATCCTGAGGAGCACTGGCTCCAGCTGCAGAGCCCCAGCCTGTGCCAGTGTCTCCCAACACACAGTTCTGCTCTCCTGCAGGCTTCACTCTACCAAGACTTTTGTCAGTGGGCTCTATTTTCAGTCAGAACCAACCTTTCCACCACAGACAAGGCAATTTCAGGGTCTCTGACCTTTCATAAAGAATTTGCTGCTCAGGATGTTATAAAAAATTTTGCCAGCAGACCTTTGAGTCCTAATGCATTTCCTTTCAGAGCACATAGAAGCATATTCACTCTGAATGCTCCCATGCAACAAGAAGACATTTAAGAAATTAAAACCCATGTTCCTACGTTCCTACCAGCAACTCATCTGTAAATCTTATGAAACAAATTTAGAAGCAGGCTGTGCCACAAAAAAAGAAATCTTCTGAAAGTGTCACTAGAGACTTGTTTCATTTCTGATCATCAGAAGAATACGTCAGTTCAAACCTTACCTTAAAAACTCTTGGCAAAAATATTTTTTTTTCAGCTCAAGTGAGGATGCAGATGAAAACCTGATTTTACAAAGAACGCAGTGTGTATTCTGTCACATATTTCAAATGTAGGAGATTCCTTCTTTCCTGTCCTCACAGGAAGCTATTCAATTCCCTATAAAGCCTTAAATCAGTTTCAACAAAAGACTTTGACAGCAACAAGAGAGGATGTCAACATGAGTTACGTTAAATTGGTCAAAAGTAGGTGCTTGTAGATATTTCTTCTATTGTGAAAAAGATATAAAAAGTTAAAGGGGAATAACTTGAGGAGGAGAGGGGAACATGTTCTGACATCTTATATGACAGACATCTTGTGTAACTTGCCCAAGTGGCAGTGGTTATAAAACAGTGTTGTTGATTTGGGAGGCCAGAAGCAGGAGGAAACCTGCTGCCTTAAATGCCTCATTCCAGTGCAACCATAAAGAACACATGGTTTGCATTTTTTAAAGTGTTAGCCATGGAGATGGCAATCCCTCCTACCCTGTTTGTACCATACAATAATGCAGAAAGCAGAGAGCCCTATACATTGTCCAAAAGGTGGAGGAAGACCACACAGGCTGATAGAGCATCTCAGGCTCCTGGCAACACAGCTCATTTGCACAGCAGGGCACTGCTGCCCAGCCTGTCTCTCCCAAAACATGCCATGGAGAATCTTCCCTTCATACCTCACTCTTTCAGGTATTTTCTCCCCAGTCCAGCAGTCTGCTGCTTTTACAAGCATATCCATGCATGGTTCCCCCAATCTTTTCTCACAGACCCCACAGAGGGAGCTACCAGAGGGATCTGCAGGCTACAGGCTGAAAACCTCTGATCTAGATTTGGTACTTGTGGCTCCTGGCTACCCCTCTCTGACCATCTTAAAATGACACTGTTGTTTATTTTAATTTCTTTCCTCTTAGCTTTTATTCCACTGTATATTTATCTGACAGCTTTTTAAAAAAAATTATGTTAAGGTACTTAATCTGGAAACAACTGTCAAAAGTCACTTTGAAACATCTTCTGGTGGCTTACTCAGCTGGTTTCTATGTTCATGTAAGATATTAATAAATGGGAAAAATTAAAGACTTGCTGGATAAAAGACACTGTGGGCTAACTGAATAGTTGCCATACACAACTTAGATGAAAGAAAATTTTTTAGCCAGAGGGGATACCTTCATGATTCAAATCTGCAGTTTGAAATACATAGTGTCCTGGGATGTGAAAATGTGTGTTTGAAAAGGTCAAAAGTTTGATTGAACAAAGTGATTTACACGCAGTTGATTCTGCAGGAAATTTCAAAGCTAATGTTCCACAATTAAGAGTCAACAATTTTAATAAAAGCAAACGCAGTCTCTGTGACCTTGGAAGGAACGTTTTCCCTTCCCCTGCCCTTTAGGGTGGTACTTCTTGATTATCTCCCACATCTGGGAAAACCTATTCTTTGAGTCTGAAGGAAGAGAGCACACATCAAGGCTGACCCAAAACACCAGAGGCTGCGAGAGCAAGACCAGCACAAAGGGCGTGGGATCACTCCCAGTTCTTCCCTGCCCTATTTCCCCAGTACCTGGCAGCAGGCAGCCTTCCTACCCCATACCTGTGGGAACTATCCTCACCTGCTGCCCCTCCCTTTTCCTCTGTCACACTCAGGGATTCAGGTGGCTGGGACTTGCCTCTCCCAGGGATCAGGGACAAGCAGAGCTGATGCTGCTTCTCACTGCTGTGCAAGGGCTGGGGACAGCAGTGAGGTGTCCCCTTAGTTTCTCATCTTAAGGCTGAAGAAAGCCACTCCTCTTGGCCTCTTCTGAGATGTAATGAAGAATCAAAGCCAGGTCATTCCTTTACTCTCTTCAAGCAAGAGTGTAGCTTCAGGTGTGGTTGGGAAAACAAAAGGTTGGACTCAGCTGAATACATTGCAGAGCTAAACAACTCTACTAAAGAGAAAAGTTCAGCAGTGAAAACAATCCAGTGAATTAGTTTCTGACTTTAGCTTAATTTTGCATCACACATGTGTTAAGAATTACTCTTAAAATATAAAGTTTCATTCTTCAGAAACACAAAAATCTTTGCTTTGGCACCAGCAAGAACCTTTCCTTTGGACCACTTCCCATCTCTGGGCAGGCACCCCTCTCTGGCAGGTAAAGAAATGCTTTGGGGTCTGCATTTCTCCCACAGCACTGCCCTGAGAGTGACCACCCTCCACAGTTCACCCAGGAAATCAGGGGCAAGATCATCCTTCTCCTTCCCCAGGACAATGTTCTAATTTTGGGTGGTGTTTAGCTGACCTGGAAGTGTGGAGCTGCCCAGGCAGTTTATGCCCCTCTCAAGTGGCAGCAGGACACTCTCAGCAATGTCTCCCTGTCCACCTGAGCACCAGCAACTGAACCACACTGCATTTCCATGGCCAGAAAGCCACCAAATGATCAACAAATCAACAAATGCAGGAGCAGCAGCTTCCCCACTCCTCTTCAGGAATTACCTGATGAGACTCCTGCTTGGAAGTAAGTGATGAATTTCTGTTCATTTACTCTTGATTTTCTGCCAAAGCCATCTATAGGGAAAGATGAATATTGCTGCTACTGACTGAAATCAAAACCACAATACACAACAATCCATCAGACAAATTAAGGGCTGTGTTTTGTTATCAAACACAAGCCTGCCTCTGACAAGCAACACAAAAGAGAATTACAAGCTCCACAACAAACCTATTAACCAGAATTACGTAAACCTGAAGGATATCAGATGTATTTCTATCAAAATAAAAGGGCAGGATTTGCTGACAGTAACAAGGTGGGATTACTAATATTAATATACATCAATTAGATGTATAGCAACAGGTTTACTTCACTTAAAAATTAATTTAAAAAACCCCATTCCCTCACAAACCCAATAATGTATAACACAATAGAACTGTAAATGGACTGAAATTTCTTTCTCCTTAGGGGTACCTCTCTCCTGAATGAAATGTTCTCACTAAATTATTCCTATTACCTGGCTTTTAGTAGGGTATGAAATGTAATTGCATGTTTTGAGCATCTCCTTTTGAAATCAACCCCCTCCCCTCTTTTACCTACAGTTAGAAAATCCTTGCAGTTGTGGGGGTTGAATTATTTCTCGCTTCCAAGTCTGCAAGGTTCATAACACAAGGAAGAAGACAGGATCTTAAAGTACCTGGTTGAACTGGGGTATTAGTGTCTTAACCAGGATTATTTAATCAAAACATTCAGAATAGGTATAATTTTGATTTCTGCCTCTTCAGCCATGTTCAGCAAGGCAATAAAGCTCCTCCTTGCTGAACTCCAGAACAAGCTGTGCAGTTTCACAAGCACTATTGTTCTGCACACCACTATTTGCAACATCCACTTATTGTTACTGGATATTCAAAAAAAATTCTACTGGAAGGTAGACAAATGGCAAGCAGTCAATAGAACAGATCTGGATCATTAGCCTTTGGGGCAGGAGAAAAGGAAAACCTAAGTTTTGCCCTCAGATACCTGCACAAGGTACCACCCACTACCACCACTGGAATCCTTAAGAAGATGGCATGTATTCACTGCAGGAAGTCCATTCTCAATTTTGAAGCCAAATCATTGCTTTTTAGTGACAGGCAGTATATATGAAAGTGAAAAAAAATTGCAGTATATGAAAGAAAGATAATGGGACAAATCTGTGTTTTATATTTGTCACCTACTTTATGAAATAATCATCTCTCTCATGTAGACTTTCAGCAATGAGAAATGAAGTGCACCCCCACTGTTCCATGGTTTTATTTTTAGTGCTTATTTCATCAGTTAAAGGTTGGCTTTTAACATCATTAAGGTGTGTAAAGGCCAAGAATGAACACAAAGTTTTCACTTTTATACCTACCAGTCAGCCAGAGGGGACTGTTCTACCCAGAGGCTGCCATCTCACCTAAGAGGGTTTTTCTACAGTAAGTAGCAAATACCCTAACTTTGCAATTTCTTGCTCCCCTTCACTTCTTCAAGGCAAAGAAACCTCCAACCATCCCAGAGAAATGGATGACTAAGGGATGTAATAACTGGACACTTACCCCAACTCTCCTCACCCATCCTCTGTGCTGCAATTATTGTCCACAGTAATTGTTGTCTAGAGACTTAGCCAAATTTATCATGGCTTTGTTTTGTGCTCCTCCTTTACCACTTGCCACTGTTGGGATTAAAGGAACAAAAGCCTTTGAGGTACAAATTACCTCTGAGCCAAGCAGCCAGGGTGATGGAGGAATAACATGATTTACACATTTTGTCCCTCAAAAACACGTATTCCACAGACTGAGCTCATGAATTCCACTTTCCTTGGCTGAAGGCCTGGAAACTCCAGTCTTTACCAAACACCAGACCTCCCACTGAGGGCAAAATTAACCTCAGTTTACAGGTCAGAGCACTCTGATATCCTTGCATTTCACCAAATACTGCTTTAAGGATATGAGGAGAATGAGGTTGTCTGAGCCAAGGCATCTGAGACCATTTGGTAGGTTTTTAAAATCTGAAAGGTTGTTTGGTTTAGGCTTTCTTTTTTATACAGCTTTAATGGGGATTATGCAATCTAACAACCATCCCTCTCTTCCACTTATCATTGCAAGCTCCTCACCAACCACAGACAGCCCCTAACACTGTATTTCACTGTAGTTTAGCATTAACAAATTCATTTACATCTTCCTCATGACAAAGGAAACTGCTGTAAGATTAATAATGCAATGGTCACAAGGATTTGTAAAGCTCTCTGCTACATCCTGCCTCTAAAGGAAAAGCTAAAATTGCAGTTTAATTCAACAATCAATGGAATCAATTTGGCTTTAAATGGCTCACCAGCATGTCTCCTATGACTTTTAGGACTCAATCACTTTTAGGTTCACACCATCTTTGCTGTTCATGGTTTCCACACCTTCCTGTTGGTTTGTGCTACGTCTTTACCTCTTGTCCCCATCATTCCTCATGTGCTTGTAGAACCCACTCTCAAGAAGACTCTTTAGCCAGCTGGCAGCAACCAAGAGCATTTTTACAGTTTAGCTATGCTAATTGAATACCAGCTAGTTAATATTTAGTAAAAAACCCAGCTAGTACTGGAAAGAATAAACTACTCTACATCCTTTAAACTTTTATCAACTAGAGGAGAACAAATCCAGCATAACCACTTCCATAAAAGAAAAAAAACACTTATCCTTACTAAAAAAACAGTTATTCAAACTTTTTAGAAAGGTAAACAATGCAAGCCTCTGCTTCCCTGCAGTCATTCCAATTTTTCTTTACTAATTGCTTCAGAAGAGCAGTTCACATTGTGTGGTCAGGCACAGAAAAACATAATTAAAGTTACACAGAGATTGTCTAACTTGTTAGTATCCCAAGCCAAAAAGGGCAGAACGTACACTGTATTTTTGAGAATGAGCTTAAAATAACATAGATTGGTTTAATATTTGTCCTAATTTACAACAGCTACAATGAAAAATAAATACAATTTTCCTTCCATTTAAAAAAGCTATTTTCTATGGAAAAGCTTCATTCTGTATACAGGCCAACCCACCCTTACCTCCAAACTAGCAACACACATTATTTCATGCTTGCCTAACCATGAGACACATGAACTATACTGAAAAAAAAAATCTACACTGGTTTGCAAAGGTTATCTAACCAAGACAGGACAAAGTCAAAGGATGGTCAATCACAAAATCTAATTGTAACTTTGACTTCAGGAAAAAAAAAATAACTCAAAAATTTTTGCAAAGCGGCCACATCAGTGAGTGAACACCCACACTTTCCAAACTCTGCAAACTTTGATAAATGCCGTATTTTATTAATCTACATTTTTATGAAGATTTCACAAGAAAAAAAAAGGGAATGAGATCCATCTTACCCTGTAAATTGTGCATACACATAGGACATACTACAGGAACAGCAAATAGCAGCAAGAGACTGATGCAGCAACCCAGCCTGTCCAACAGGTTTTAGGGAATACAGTTTGCTCAGGAACTAGACTGAATAACACCACACTCCTGGGCTTCCCAGGGAACAACTAAGGGGAGGAGAACTTTTGTCCTGCATTCATCAAAGCAGTGGTGGTGCTGAGCTGCAGTTTGGAAAAAGCACAGTCAGATGGGTGATACCATGATAAGAGTCTGGGATAAAAACCAGTGAACCACGTCACAGACAAAACCAGAGTGCTCACGAGAACACAATCATTATTACTATTAATTACTGTATTTTGAAGGTGAAAATACAATTTTAACATCACCTAAATAGGCATCAATTACCTATTCATATCCTGATCAGCCACTGCATTTATAAATAATAATAACAATATAATAACATAAAGCTATTAATAACAAAAATAACAAAGCTTCAAATCATTATTTTGCCAAATAACAGGTAAGGGCAGAGTGCTGGAGACATCCCCAGTATGGGAATGGAATTCAATAACCAGCTATTTTGGCTGTCTCTGACCTCCTACATGGAGATGAAACTTTTCACAAGCCACCAACAGACTAAGCACAAGTCAAATTAATTAAAAACTTTTTTTGAAAGAAAAATAGGTGTTTCTTCTGAGTCCATCCTCCCATTCTTCAATGCAAGCAGGAGCACTGTGATAGATTTATTGGTTACTCCCAATCACTACTTCCTGCTTAAATTTGAAATAAATATTGTGGGCCATACTGAAGGCCTGAGTCATCATCACTTGCAGATCCACTGCCCACAAACAAATCCATGTTCTACACACCCATCAAAAATTGGACAGGTACCACAGGCAGACATTCACACCTAACTCCAAATCTATGCTGTGCTGACCTACATGAAGCCAAATCTTCAGTGTAATAGCTACAAATGATTTTGGAAAACTAATAGTTATGTTTATGAGAGTCATAAACACAGGTTTGGTAATACACAGTGTTGACCACAGACAGTGTTTTAAGTTTTCTACTCTTGAACACACAGTGGTGCCCTTGCCAACACTTTTTTGAAATCTTCTTTTAAAAATACTACAGGACTATAAAGAATGCTCCATGTTTGGGGTAATTGAAATTGACTGCTTTACATAAACTTCTTTACATCACAGGAAAACCCCAAAGAACTAGGGAAAAAAAACAAAAAAACCCACATCAGCAATAATCACCCAGTCAAACAAACTAGGAAAGATAATTTAAAAGTGAGAAAACCTTTACTACTTGGAGAAGTAAAATTATTGAACCACTGAGATACAAAAAGGACAAACATTCAAGCCTTCATACAGGCCATAATATGGATGGAAATAAGCTCTTTACACTTCTTTTTTTTTTTTTTTTCTTAACATATTTTAAGTGCCACATCTAGTCAGGAGACTTCTAAACAACTTCATTAAAATTGTATTTTATTGCAGTTGACTTCTCTCCTTCTCATTTATTTAGGGCAGTTGCTAAGTTTTGCACGAAGTCCAGTCAGGGACACTCCAACCACCTTTAGAAATGACAGACATTTCTCATGCAGTCAGCAGAAGTTGATCAGCATAGTTCTCTACATACACAAACATCAACATGTTTAATAATAAATGATAAAACTTACTTTTCTGTATCTGATGATTGTTTCCAGACTCCTTGAAGATCCCGTGTGGTATCTTTCCCAATATTATTTATGATGGCATCATCTTTATTTACAGAATCCTCTTTTTTTCTGGCTGTAGGCTCTTCAATTTTTGGGTGCTTTGGCTGCATGTCCTTTGGAAAGGTATTTGTGCTCTGTAATTCCTTTTCACATCTGCTGGGTTCATCTTGGAAGGTAGAGGGTTTAGATTCCACCAAAGAAGATTTTGTTGCAATATTAAATAAGCTTCCAAGGAAATGAAAAAACCCTTCTCGGGGTTGCTTGTCTTTATCTGATGTTTTGATTCCAGGAGTCAAACTAGGAAGGCTATTAGCCTTTTTCAGCTCCTCCTGGATTTCAGACTTGCTAAGTTCTTCTGTGGAATGGTTCTTTTCTTCATTTTGACAAGCCTAAAATAAATACAAAAAGCACATAAAGATGGTGGTTCTTGCCACTTTCACACATTCCCCAATTCCTTGATTTTAATTTGTGCCTGTGCATTGTATTCCTTTCAGGAGAACTGTCATTTAAAAAGGTTAAAGCCCACTGCTTGCTGTCTTCTCTTTTTGTACCAAAGAGGTCCTTATTCCACAAAAAGTAAAAAGGAATAACAGTCTAGAATATTCCCAAAGAAGATGAAGTGGAAAAAAAATACAGGACAGATGGCAACAATTACTTCAATTGGCATAAAAAAACATGGGGAAGAAGCAAGGAACAGTTATTTCACACTTCAGACGAATCTCCTCAGAAAGCACAGCTTCATAAACAAACCTCCATGTACTTGTGAGAACAGTTTTCAGCTTGCAAATCTAGGCAAGAACACCACAGCCAAACACAAACACACCACAGCCTGCTGCACTTCTGAAAAACTGAGGAGAATCAAGAACAGAATTGGTATAAAACAGACTCAACTCATGTCCCAGAGGTGAATTCTACATATTCTCCTTAGCAACCTGATGTTGAATCCTCTGGCCAGCTCTCCTTCAACTGCACAGCAGTTTCCAAGTGGATTTGTTGTCTCCCACAGTCTCCAGCACTCAAACTGCCTGGTGTTCCACACAGCCAAAGTCCTACAGAGCACCACCCCTGCACCTCTGACCTCCTGAACTGCCTCTCAGCCCTATCAGTGAACTGAAATAAATGAGTACCAAGGCAGGGCTTCACCTCATTCAAGCCACAGGTTCATTTCTTCCCTCAGCTCAGATGAGCATCTACACCCAGAGGCAAGGCAAGCTCCATTCCTCACCAATTTATGCCCTTGAATTTCCTCCGTGTCAGCTCCTCACAGAGATCCAAGGACTGCTGTCCAAGCTCACATTACTTCTGTCAAGAGCATCTGCCCAAAAGGATGATGCAACTTCACTGAAAGTCTTCACAAACACCACATGTAACCACATTTTCAGCTTCTCAATCTGCAAATTTTTTTTCTTTCCCTGGACTAAAGTTTTCTGGGAGGCACCTCCCCCCATTCCCACACTTTCTAGTGGGTGCCATAGGCTATTGCTGCCTATTTTATCTTTACAGTACAACCCCTTTAATTTCAATTCCTGATTCAACCAAGTTTATTAACACAGATTAAAGTTACCCCTGCTTTTCTCAGATGAAATCCATCCTGCTCAACAGGAGTGGAAAAGAACATGAACAAAAAGTCCCATGCAAATTTTAGCTGTGTCAACAATACATTTGGATAAGAGTAATTGTTTCAAATTGGGCAACGCCTACCCATCCAATCTACACAGAAAGCTACTTTTTCCACTAGGTGACCAATCCTATTTTCACTTGAAGTAATCTTAAATAAGCCAGCAGGCTTATCTGTTAATAGGCCATCCAGGATCATGTTAATGATGCAAAAAGTGTTTTAATGAACTCAGCTTCATCCTTGGGGAACAGCAATTTCTTAAGATCTTTCAAGATATATTTAGGGATACTGGAGCAGTGGTCTTTAAACTTCAAGCAATGCTTTTTCACCCTTTAAATACAGAGCAGATGCAATTGCTTAATATTATGAGATGCAGGTGTTGAAAATGGAATTGTTTATGTGAGGATAGAAATTGAACAGCACTAATTTATTCCTTGAGAAATCCATACAACCTCCATTTTCTTTGTACAGGCAAGACACTTGTACAACCACACTGAACTTCAAACTATTAAAAGTGGCCTAAGTCAAACTCTGGCCTTTTTTTATCCACCTGTGACAAACTCCATCTGCTACCCCACATACAGCACTGATAAACAGCTGATGCATCACAAAGGGGTGTAGTCACCCCTGGGGGATCAGAGATTTACCACTTTACATGTCAATTCTACCCAAATCCACTCCTGGAAATGAAGATGCCAACAGTGCAGCTTGCACATGTGCCACAGCTCTGGCTGCTTTCTTCAGTATTAGACAAGTAACACATGAGCCTGGGATGAATCTCTTGAATAATTAGCTTTATCTCATAGGAGCTGGGTACTTTGCATAAGGAAATACAAAACAGAAACAAGAAAACAAAATAATTTCCAAAGCTTGATGAGTGAATGATTCACCATGTCAACTTCAAAGTTCTACTGTCATATTTTCTTCCTTCACTTTGACTAACACCTCGCAGAATTCTTCAATACCAGATTTTAATTCAACTTTAAGTGAAGGAGGGAATTTCTTCATAGTTTTGTGTTTGTACCATTCACACAGATTTGTCTAATCTAAAAGTGCAGGAAATGCACACAAACCTTAGTCTTTTCTCTGCACAACCCTTTTAAGCCATAAAAATTTTTAATTAACTATTAAAACATCTATGAAGCTAACAACGAAGTCCATTAACTATAAAAGAAATTGTTATATTAAAAACTTGACAACAGATGAGTCTTTTAGGTGTTTTTATTTGTTGTTGTTTTGTTTGGTGGATTTTGCCCATTTTTTAAAACCATTTGTATTCAGAAACTAGTGGAGGGTTTGGGGTTTTTTTTCCTATTAAGAACTGAGACATCAAATATAGTTAAATCTCCACATGTGAAAGTCTTCTCTGAGCACCTCTGAGACATAACACTTGTAAAGACTGTGCTGCTTATTTGTGAGCATAATTTATGCCCTGCTTGAAAAGCTGTTTTGTAGTCTCTGCTTCCAGAAACAGAAATCTATTTAGACTTTCCTTCCTCTTTAATCTTCCTTTCTTTACTTAAGTTTTGGTAAATCAAAAGAACAGGAAGTTTTAATATGAAAGGGTCCTTCCATACCTTTAACCATAAATAGCGTCTTGCATGAAAAAAAGCCACAGAGAACATTTACACTGTGCTTATTTGAAGATATATGTGGATATTAAGTCCTAACACAGAAACTATGCAAATCCTTCTTTCTTCCCTTCAATATAATCAATCCTACTCTCCATATATTCTCCCTCCTGCTCCACTTTGCCATAAAAGACAACTTGAGCTATTGGTATTTCATCATTTGCACACAAAATCTCAATTCAAAGTCTGAAGCACTGTTTAGGCATTATACAAACAGCACTGTTCCTGCTGTAGATTCTGAAGTTTGTATTTTGAGCTGGTGCCATATTCAAATAACCGAGACGAAAGCACATGATTTTACTTTACGAAAGCCAGTAAGCCTCTAGCACAGCAGGAGCCTTCAGGCACAAGTGCCTGATGAACATGCAGCACGATGGCAATTCCAGAAGCCAGTATCACAGAAACTTTCACTTATCACTCCCCATGCCTCTCTCCCAGTCTGTCTCTGACAGAGCCCCCAGAGAACACTCAGGGGGAAAAAGAAAAAAGGTAAGGGCGTAGGGTATATATAAAGTAATCCTTTCCATGGTACATCCCACCAGTTTTCCACAGTCAGGATCTCTAGCTGACCTTGAGAGAGTATTTGATTCTGTGTCACAATTAAGCTCGAGCAGTTTGATATTCACAACACTGCAGGAATATCAGTGACTCTTGTTTTACACTTCATATCATCAGTCAAAGAAAAACAAATTTTAAAAGTCCTCTTACAGTGTCACAGCAGTCTGAATAGTTTCTCAGGCTCACCAAGAAAACAGCAGATTCTGGATGGAGACTTACCTGCCAGATCCCCTTTGAGATCCTTGCTGGTGCAAGGAAAAAAAAAAAATTACTGCCACAGTGTTATCTTTCTGCTCCTCTTACAATGAACTGTCATCAGTCTTCCCTTTGCCTCCCCTTTCCCACTCTCTGTGAGCTTTCCTGCTTGTGACATGCCTCATGAAGCTTTAATTAGCTTTTAGTCCTTTGGCAACTCGTTCCTCTGAGTTTCAGCGGGCAAACCCTGGGTAACCTGGCCTGACCTTGTAGCTGAACTGAGGCTGGACCGGATGACATTCTGGGGTCCCTTCAACCTGAATTATCCTACGGACCTGTGCCCTCACATGCAAGGAGGCTGGTGTGGCAGAGTGTGAAACCAGGTTATGACTCCAATCAGGTGACTGGGGAGACTGCAGCGATGAGCGATGCTGTGCCTGGGCACTGTGCTCCCGCTCTGCTGCACAGAAGCCTGGCAGCTGGGGCTCAGGAGACAAGTCTCAGGCAGGATTCTTATCCCAGCTGATTTATTCAGCAGCAGCCGAGGTGTGTTTTCCAGGCTGTAATCCACTCCTGGCTGCAGCACAGACATCCGCCCTCGGCCTAATTGCGCCTTGGCAAGCAGGCCCAGGGCTCGCCACCGGTGTGAACAATGCCCCGGGGTGGCACAACAGCACCCTGAGCAGGGAGTGCTTCCACAGGCCTGCCTCAGTTTCCCTCACCTCCTGCACCAGCAGGGAACAGCCACCCTCGTAACCACGCTTGTAAAGCACCTTTCCTCAGCAGCGGCGCGGCTCAAGTCTGAATCGCCGGAGGTTCTCAGTCAGCAAGGGCTATGTCCGTCTGCCAAAAACACAACCTCTTTTATTGGCCTAACGAGCCAAATGAAAACATTAACAGCATTAAAACACAGATCTCCGCGAACAAAGCCTTAGCTTGCAGCCACAACTGCCAGGCATTTTGGATTTCCCTCCCCATAAATGACTGCTCGTTACTCAGGCCGCCAGTCCTGCGGCACTGGGAGCTGCTGCTGGAGAACATCCTGCCTCCCGCACAACACTGCTACCACCTCACCTCTCCTGCACTTTTGGGAGAAGATGGCCTGCCATTGGAAATTTAGGACCATCACTAATTCACCCCAGGGACTTCCAACAAGTCATTTAACCCCAACAGCCCGATTTACTCATCTGAGGAAGAGTCACGGCACTACTCCTGAATTTCTGTTCACTGGCATTTAGAAATCATTTAACAGCTTCAGGCTGAAGCGCCGGGTGCACAAAGTAGCACATTTAGGCATTGCCACCTATAGTACAGGAAAATTAATCTTGTTCCTAGCCTTAGCTTTGACCTTTCAACACGACTGAGATGGCTGCATTTCATTTAACAATTATGAGCATCTCATTCAATTTGAACACTGACACAGTATATAAATTCTGTGTGCTAAGCAAAATCCACAGTGATATAGCTGGGGCTGGTGGCAGGCTAGTTCATCCCCACAGTGAGTCATTAATGCAGGTTTTTCAGCAGATTTTATTTCTCTGAGAGGTTAAAGAATCTTTGGTGTAATCTCCCACTTTTTTTTCAGGGGGGTGCCTTCAATTCACATGTGAAAAAAGCTTTTCTTTTTTCAAGTACTGCGAGGAAAATCTTTTAGGCTTTCATATCTGACAGGAGGCAATACGTTTGGAAATCTAATGAAAAACTATTGAACATAGTGAGACAGAGATTAAGAACAAGACTTGTCTAAGGAAATTAGAATGGCATTAAGAAAAATTCAGGCAAAAGTACGGTCACACAGTGAAATGCACAATAAGAACCCCTAAAAGTCCACTATTGGTAGTGCTCATGAGACAAGATGGATTGAAAATACACATGGTTAAAGTGGGTTTTTCCTATTTAAGCCAGTAATTACAATGGTGGTGTAGAAGATGTAAGGGAGGTCCACAATTGTAAGAAGCTATTTAGTCTTTACTAAAATGTACCTATTAACTAATGAGAAAAAGCAAAAAATCCCCCAAAAGAAGCAAAGAGTGACTTGGGGTTTTGGGGAATTTAAATTAAGATGAAAGATGAACTCAGTACCTCTGAGTTCCTCAGTACCTCTGATGAACTCAGTACCTCTACAAATACCCAATTAACCTGAATATTTTGGCTTTTTAATACTGTGAAGTTTTCCTTCCACATCCTCATTTCTCTGCTTGGTTTGACACGAAAAAAATCAGGTCATGGCAACCCCGGAAGACAAGAGTAACTAGAAAACTAATGAAATCATGGCATCTTCATAATCAGGAGTAAAAGTTAAACAACAGGAAGAGACTTTTAGTTAAACTGCATCAGTTTTGCATTTTTAAAAATAAACCTATTTAAAGTCAATGACTATTTAACATTTGGAAAGACAACTGCATCTGTTCAAAGTTCAGCCCTGAAACTTCAAAAATTTGTTTATCCATTTGAATTCTTGAAACAGCAAGGAGTCATCAATGTATATTTAATTTGTCAGATGAGAAAATAAAAGATGAAACAAACATGCTCTGAAACTCTATAGTATTCTCCTAAAATCTGAGGAAATATCCAGATATATGTTCCCTGACAAGAACAATAGATAAAATGGTAAGAGTGAACATTTCAAATGAAAAGGCAGAAAAAAGGAGGTACAATTTGAAATAAAGTTTTTGCGACACCTTCGCAGGGAATTTTAAACTCAATGGAAGTTTCTACAATGACAAAATTAACTTTTTAATTTAAAAGTTTCTCTTCACACCATTTGCAGAGCTACTCTAAAATTTTCCCTTCTGAATTTTCTCATTAAATTATTTTAAAGCTCTGATCAAGGATTAAAAACTGGTATTCACTTCTGAGTATGCAACCATCACCTCATTACTACAAGGACTACTGTGGAGCCAGAGAGAACAGAATTAAATTGTCTGTCTTATTTCTGTTCTTTCCCCCAAAGTCTTCCAGTACTACACATTCTTTGCCTTTTAAATAATATGTTTTCACAAACATAAAACAACTTCTGTTCTCTTTTATTTGACAATTTCTTGAAGCTTGGAGAAAAGAAAAAAGTGAAATTTCCCTTTTCAATGGAGAAGGTAAGAGTACACTGGGAATGGGATGAGACTGTATGATTTCCATCTGCACTTACTTCTATTGGCAGATTAGAGCACCTGGCATCACATTTCATCTTCATCTCTTTGCTGGTTTTCTGAGCTGAACAGACCAAGGTTTAAGCTTTTTTTTTT
>WEIU01019891.1:119359-137754 GCA_013389925.1 Aegithalos caudatus | reverse complement strand
TTTTTTTTTTTTTTTTCTCATCCTGAAACAAAATTCCCTGCTCATGATCTCTTCTTTGAAGAACTAAAGTAGTAGAGAGGGAAGCATATTTCAAGATCATTCCTTCTAAAAATCTTCAGTATGACAAGGGAATTTACCAGAACTTTAGATGGCATGATCTTGAAATACCTTCCTCAACACATACAGCTGTTAATGCCAACCATGAATTTAATGAAGTGTTCTGGGAAACCAAAAGGTACCGCCAATAAAATTCCATTTCAACAAAAGTCTACATCATGGTTGAGGATAAAAAGATCTGCTTTCAGCTTTCACAAAGAGAAATCTTGATTGTACAAACTCCAAAACCATTTTTGTTTTATCTTCCATTTGTTGCTGTGGGCAGCAGCAGCAACAGTTTTTAAAAGTAGCCCTCAGGTTTTTCTCATGGTTGGCAGCAGTAGTCCATCTCCCTTGACTCCCAAAAGACAAAGCATCCCTCTCTAATTGATTTCTAATTATTAAGTCAGGAATTTAGCAGGAATTCACAGACAGCCTGAGCAGACTTTTCTTAGATAATTAGTGATGAAATTTTTGAAATAAAATCAATACAGAATAAAAACAAACAATATAAATCCCCACCCCATGCTATATGGAAAACAGTATGTAGTTAGCTAAGACTGTAGCTTTAATTTTGATTTCTAACTTTTTTGTAAAACTTAAAACTATAGTCAGAATAAGGGACATTCACTAAGAACAGCAACCTATATTCAGCAAGTTCATGGGACTTCTAAAAAAATATTTTGTAAACTGGCACACTGGATGAAAAATTTTGTGACAGGGAATTACAGCACAAATTAGGCTGAAAGGAATGTGGCTGGGGAGGTCATGCAGTCTGTGCTCCTGTACAAAGCAGCTCTGGTTCATCCAGCTTTGTTTTGAGCATTTCCAAGCATAAAGATTCTGCCCAACTCACTTGGGCAAATTGTTCCAATATGTGACCACTTTTATAATAAAGGANTATAGGTGACTGTAATTTCCCATGTTTCAACTTGTACCCGTTGCAACTCCAAAAAGAAGCTGGCTCCATCTTATCACATAATTGCAGTCCTTGCCATCAAAATTTAATACCATGTCTCCTGCTTAAATACAGCTATCTTTATGTTACCTTGAAATGAAATTCATGTGAGAAAGCAGAGCAACAGAATAATCTCTTCTCCATTTTCACAGTGTACAGGAGTACTTGTCACAAGACAATTAGCTACAGGTTTAATTTGTAGCACAGAAGTTTTAGATGGCATGTTAAGAAAAAGGCTTTTTAATTATAAGGTCTACGGAATTGGTAGAACAGTTGTCTGATGAGGTTGGAGAGATCTTAAGAGATCTCCATCCCTGGAGGTCTTTGAGAACAAGTCAGACAAACTTTTATCAGGTATGACATAGATACAGAGATCTCACCTTGGGGCACAGGAACAGACTTGATAATCTCTGCTGTACTTTCTGCCCCTGAGTTTTCCATGAAGGCTGAGACTGTCTAAGGTTAATTCAGGCTTGAGCCTATGAGCCAAATGGTAGAATACTTGATGCTACTGAAATACTGTAATCTAAATTATACATTTGGTATATAAACTTGCACTTACTTTTTGGAACTTTTGGGTTTGCCTGACAGAGCCCACATGGTGGTTCCTGTGCTGAGATACTTAAGAATTCCTTCCTAATGGGTTATGGAAGAATGTGCTATTTTCTCCATGCACTGCTACAGGAAGGATATCCAGGGACCACAAAACACACTTTTTCAGGGAATGCTGTTGCAATATTCCCTTTGAAAACAAAGTCCCTGTAGCACTAAAAGAGAGGTTAATGATATACTAATGTGTACTGGACACTATGCAGTGCAGATACTTAGTACACCAAACATGAAGTTCAAGAGCTATTTACATCCACACAACCATCTGTTCAACAATCACACCGCTCAAACAGAGCATTTACCCAGAAAGGACAACCCTTTACAGCCCTAATTCAAAGAAACAGAAGCAAAACAAAATCTATAAATAAATACTGGGAGGGGGTAATGTTTATTCTGCAATCAATTAACAGCAAATACATTTCAGTAATATTTTCTTGAAAGTAATCAAGTCCTCACTGATAAAGTCCCCCCAGTGCACAGAAAAATTAGGCTTAATATTTTCAAAAGGCGCATATTAAAATATCTTTTCCTCCCTTTATGAGCTAAATATTTCATTGTAGGGAAAACGTAACTGGGGTAAAGTACAGAAGTGGTGTCTAAATTGCTCAGAAGAGTCAAAGAACTACCATAGCTCGGAACAATTCCCAGCTCCACTCACCCAGTCAGTTATAATTTAGACATTCGACCTTTGCTGCTAAATCAGAGACTTACAGCTCCTCTGCTATTTTGCCCCTGGCCTCCTGCTGAGATGGCCAATAAATATACAAAAATCACAGCATGGGAGTCTATCAGAAATAGGATGGCTCATTAACTTGGTGACAGCTAACACAGACACAACACGGTTTCACTTTTAGTCACCGTCCACCTGAAATGCTGAGGTAGAAGCACAGCTCAGAGACAAGGGCATGCTTGGAAACCTGCCCAAACTGATCCACATAGAGATTCAGACACTCTTCACGAAGCACACTGTGTATAACTTTTTTTTTTGTCAGCTTACAGTAACCTTGATGATTGGATGAAAAAACCTGAAGCATCTTCTGATAACACAGATCATGCCTTTCATAGAATCATTTAGGCTGGAAAGACTCTTAAGGTTATCCCAAGACCACAATTAAGACAGCATCAGTTCTCTCCAGCTGCTCAGGTGCAGTCTGGTGATCTTTGAAGAACACAGTTTATTTTGGCCAATGTGGTGTTACCAAAATTCAAGTGTGTATTGGAGACAGCAGTGAGAGGAAGAAACAGAAAAATATTTTCCTCAGAAAATGTAGCAGGGGGAGCATCAGAAAACCAATACTTTCTCTACTTCCTCTGAATAAGTTTTTACTATCTAGTTGTAATTCCTATGCACATAAGATTAAAAAATTAGACTACTCAAAGTAGTCACTACTATGCATATGAAACTATTAAAGGGTATCACAAGGTTATTGAGCAGCTTAAGAAGGGGAAAGTAAGTCAGACAGGAACCTCTCAGTACAGCTGAAGAACCAGCACATTCTAGTAATATTAACACCACACCTTCCTCCTAAAGCCTATACAAACACCAGGTATTATTTCAAAGACAATGTCATGGTTTTAGGCTTTTTAACATAGGTTTAAAACAATATAATGAAATAAAAAGTTATGGCTAGACAAAGAGGAGATCAGATACTTGGAAAACAACTTTACAGCACTAATTTCGGCACCAGCTTTTAGTAGGGTATAATAAAAACACGAGTTCTGAGTAAAAGACTACTGAAACAGATTCAGCAGGAAAGATTTTGAATTGTGACTTCTGTAATTAAAAAAAAATCAGATTTAGTTTTTGGCAAGAAAGAAATACTCTTAGGTAACTTAAACTCGCTATGCTTGCTTTTTTCCACCTACACATCCTACTTTTTCCTTGAGACCTAGCCCTACTCATACTTCCTTTTAAGCAATTCCTAGTGCTGAAGTGCTGTGCATGTATGCTGATTGCTCCCTCTTCCTCAGACCAAACTCCACCAAAGGAAAATCTGGTTTGGAATTTTTCAATGATCTGACACAGAAAAATGAGATTTTTTAAAAACTGAGAAAGTTTTCTTCTATTATACTAGATAGAATCTCCTGTGGTTCATCAGAAACCTTTCTGCCTGCACTCCAAGGCATAAAATCAATGGTTTATGGTAATAGGAAGCCATGCAGTGGCATTTTCCAGGAGCTCTGAACTGACAGAGTTGGCTTAAATCCACTCGGCTCCTGAACAAACATTGTTTTCCACCTTGCTGCAGATAAACCACAGTCAGAACAGAATTTTCTTGAGCAAATAACCCTGCTGGGGTCTTTGTAGAGCCAACTGCAAAGTCTCTAATTTTGGTGAAACCCAAACAAAAGCTGCCTAGATACTGAGGATGCAACTGCACAGGGACTGAGGGCCCTACAGAAGGTGAGCACTTCCTTCTCCATATACCATGACTGCTCAATAAATGCAACGTGTGATAGAAATCTCAGATTATGTGTGTTAAGAAGCCTACAAATAAATCTGGCAGACTAGCCAAGCCCCTTTTGGGGAAGCAGCCACCATATTATCTGCACTGAACTGAAACAACTCAAAAGGAACAAAAATTCAAGCAAAATTGCTCAGTGACTGGATCACTAGAACAGCTTCTTGCAGGACAAGATGTGACAGGAGCAAAGACAGCTGTTATCACCTGTCCTGTACATAATTATTTATAATATTTGCCTGAATCTAAGCACAACTTTAGAGGTGTGTCTGGTGCCAGAGGAGAAAGCCCTGATCACAGAGGAACATGTCCTTTGCTTGCAGTGCAACACTTACAGGACAAGACAAGCATGATTAACACGGGTAACTGGTGAGGAGCACCCGACGTACAGACAAATTTCAGCAGAGACATCTTTCAGTGCTCTGGCTGGCAACCAGCAGTCCTCCAGGCAAGCAAAGGCTTGCTGGTTAGATATTTGTAAATTATACAGAAATGGTGCTTTAGAGCAATGCCTGAAAACATGGTTTGATAAAAATATTAGTTTTCTTCTTCACTGGCTAACTGCAAGTGGATAAAGCCCCAGTTCTTTCCTGTAAGTAAATATGTGGATTTTATTTCAAGAATGTGAAGCACAAACAGTTATTTCTGTCTTCAGCATGTACATCAGAACCCTGGCATAGTGGACCCTAACCCAGAATATGGCAAACAGGTGCCACACTGCAGTACAGGAGTGCATCCAACATCAGAACTCTAACAGTCACAAGCAGAGGTGGCAGGTTTTACCTAAAATAAATATTAGTCAATAAAAATCTTACCTTCAAAAGTGAAGGCTGAGTTGTGCTTTCCTTTTGGCTGCTCTTTGAATTTATGGCTTCGCTCCCTTTGTTTTCAGAACTGAAAAACAAAAATATTTTGTAACACTGAGTACTTGCATTATTAAAATCCTCTCAAGAGCCAACACATTCAATTTAAACACAAGAGAGGTTTAACTCAGAAGGACAGAAAAACATATTTTTCAAACTGTAGTAGATACTCTGCAGATACTGTAACTGAAAAAAACAAGCTCCAATAAGCTGAGGACAGAACCATAATGACTGCCTCACCACATACAGAGATTTTTGAACTCAAGCATTCAGAAACAGCACACAGCATTTCATCTCTTCCAGCTGAAAAATAACAAGAATTCCATTCCTGTGTATTATTTTTCAACTGTAATTGAACAATGATCTACCACAGCAGCATTCACTGCCACAGGACCACCTGGCACACCTGGCAGCTACAAGGCACACCCCATTCTGAGGGCTGTGAGCAAGTGGAATGTACTCCTGGCAGGTGGAATCATCCCAAATCACAGCCACCACACTGAACAATTCTTCACTGAACGTGCCCAATGGGCCATGCAAATGCAGAACAAATTTTAGAAAGGGGACAACAGGTACATGTTTATTATCAAGGCAATGCCTGCTGTTACATTTTAAAAGTCAGAAGTCCAAAATCATGCATGTCCTCATGGGAAACTCAACAAATTCCTTCAAATTTTCTTGAGAGTTCATCTTTGGAATGAAAGGAACCAACTCCCTGCCCTCAACCCCAGTTTTTAGAACAATCCTTACACACCATCCAGCAGAGAACATTTTAATAAAAACCTATGTGCTACAAGCAACTTAAAAGCAAAAGCATTATCACGGAAAACATTAGGTGATGTTAATGATAGACATCAGTTCCTGCATTGTGTACCACTGCACAAAGGAAAATAACTTTGTACTAACATATTATATAAGTATTTCAATTAATTCATAATCACTTTGAACACTCTTCTTCACCCATCTTAAACATTTAACTTGCCATTGAAAAATGCACAAGCCCTTATTTCTGAACTCATGTGAGGAGATGAACTGAAAGCTCTTTAAATAAAAAAGAAACTATTAGCAGTTTGTTCAAATTCTGCCAGGATTTGGAGAAGGAATTCAGGTGCTGTTGTACTCCTACTGCTCCTGACTAAACCACAGGTAAGCATGTCTCAGTAAGACTTCCAAACTAAAAGGTCTTCTTCCTATTGTGGATTAGACATCTGCATTCAGTATACGCTGATTTACACACAAAATGCAAAAGCCACTCTGACTAAATGTAAGTTTCCCTCTCAGCTGCTCAGAGATGCTCAGCATTCCCTGAATAAAAACGACAGCAGAGCTATCCTGAAATTAAGTTTTTCAAGATTTTTCACATCTTTTTGGATGCATCAAAAGAAAAGCTTCTTCCTCCTGTTTACAGATCATCACCAAGCCGAAAACCATGTACTTTCACATCACCTTAGGTAATCTCTCATAATGCATTCATAAACACAAAGATGCTTTTTCAGGGAGAGCATCAGACAGAAAGTCTTGGCTGTTCTTTGCCAAGAAGACAGAGCAGATGAATTAATATTCTAACCTATTAATTTCTTCTGCTGCTAATGTGTTTCATGAAGGAGATGTCACAATCACTCTGGGCAGTCTGGCACACTAATAAAAGTGTTTCTCTGTATTTTCTCTCTCCTAGTTTTTGTTTTGTTGTTGGTTTAAAAAAAAAACCAAACTAAAACCCAAAACACCCTTCTCAGATCTACATGGCTTTTCCTGATGCTGATACATTTTATATGAACAAGAGGTCCCTGGACTTAAGAATGGAATAATGAGGTTGATGTCTACCAGACATACTTCCTAAATTCAGTGTATCACTCTTTATGGAACTGGTCTGCAGACCACAAATGAGGTCCTTGCTTTCATTAAGTCCTGCCAGCATACATTACCAGTGTTGAATTATTGCATCACTTTATTTTGCTCATATTCTTCCCTTTACACCATGCGGGTTTTTTTCCCCAAAAACTTCTTTCATTTTCCTACTTTTTGCTTATATTTGAAATATGTGTCTGTATTACTTTCTTCTAGCTAGCCATAGAAATTCCATAGCACACATGCCAAAACTGAAAGAATGCAATTCAGCAGATAAGCATCTTAAAATCAACAAGTAAAAAAATACAGTATCAAAACTTTCCTTTCCAACATAAAATAACCCTAACTCTGGAAGCATTTCCCCACACCCTTTCATGGTTTATATTCTAGCGTTTCTACATTCCTTAACCTTTTGCTTTAGGGTGTAGTTCCTCAAACATGCTGACTTTGTCAGCAGAACCAGCTCTAGAAATCTCCACTCCTTCCTCCTCAACCTCAGTTATCTCTACATCCTTAACTCAGCCAAAAAGGGCTCTCAAGTAGGGTGACATTTTTCGATAAAATCAAGAGGGAGGTGGAAGTTTCCTTGAGGAAAAATCTAGCCTGTGATCCAGTTTGCAGTGCAGTGATTTCTAACAGCACAATGAAGGGACAACAAATGTCACTCAGCAGGAACAAGAAGGACAAACCAGTGCCCCTCACATCCCCACAGAGGCTGCAGGGTGAACCTCTTAGCCAGGGCCCAGATCTAAATGGATCTCTGACTGAAACCAAATGGTTTGAGTTTTACTGCACAAAAAGCTGTAAGTTTACAGCACAAAAGCTTCTTTGCTGCACAAAGTCCTTGTGGGTTGTTTAGAATAGAATGGCTTTGTTTGTCTCAAAGAGACAGGGTTCCCTTTTACAGCCTAAACACCAAAAGACACAGGTGCCTGGGACTGGAGAACCTGCTGGCTACTGTTCACTTTCTTCACAATGCAACTTTGCAATCCCCACTAACAACTCCCTGTAACATTTTAGGGCTTTCCCTCTTCTCATCATTGCACCCATGACATCACTGTAACCTAGGGCTACATCTGTATTTATAGTTTGGCTCCACAGAATTTTAAGCTTTTCCAGAGCGGTGCCTTTCTGGAGCACGTTGCCTTGGCAGGTACCACCAATGTCATCTCCAGCTGAACACATCTAAAGTTAGGCCAGGGCTTAACCACCCACAGAAAGGCCAGCCACCTCTCAGGAGAGCATTTCACAGTCAGCAAAATGAATTAATCTTCACCTCTGTGCTTCACAAACTACTGTTGTTACATTATACACCCAGAAATAGGTCTCTACTAACCCAAACTCATCTTTGCTTTTAAGAAGTAAAAGAGCAAAGTGTGATCTTAGGAAGAAAGAAACCTCTGCCAGCTTGCTTCCATGGGCTTCTTACCTAGCCAGGCAGTCATTTACAAATTGTCACAACCACTTGTTTACACATTTAGACAGATACTACTCTCATTTCATAGATTTAAAGGGAGAGAGAAAAAAAGGCATGGAAAGAGTAAATAAAAAGACACAGTCACAATTAATTCCAGAAACCCAAGCCTCTCAGATATGTAATCTACTGCCCTACTGTTGCTATTTCTGCTAGACATTCCTTTTTCTCTTACGTATTAGTGCATCCAACAGAGATGGATTAATCTCTAGCGAAGGTTTAGAGGAAGGTTAGAGGGATTTCTTCTCCTCAGCTGTCTTGTTGCTCTTTCTACTGTCTTGCCAGCATGCCTAACCTGATTAGCATCACTCTTATTCTTTAACTAATCAAGATTTAAATTTAAGTTACAGAATGGTATTGTTTGTATCTTCTGAACAAACCCTTCTTTGTGCCATTTTCTACTGCTTTTTGTTCCTCTGCTGCTGCCTCTGTTTTGACCTTTCTGTAATACTTAGACAGGTGGTGTCTGAACCAGAAGCAGGTTTGTGGTCCAAGTTTTTAATCATTACACTTTGGAAAGAGAGGTTAGAGATTCTTATGAACAAGACATGTTCACATTCTGCATTGCTGATCACACAAAAAGAGATTACAAGAGGGATTACAGACAAGACAAAAAAAGCAATTTAATGGAGCATATTTAAGTACACGGCTTTCAAGGTCTTTTGCAACTGCCTCTAAAAACAGAACAAGGCAATTACAAACAATCACATCTTCAAAAGGCCCTCACAGCATCTCTGTATGGTGTGAGAAGTCTGCTTCCTCCATCCTTGTCCTTCATAACAATCCCTCAGAACTTGCAAATTAAAAGCCCATCCCCTTCTTCCTTTATTAATCCACTCCACCCATGTTATGCACGCAGCAGATTGTGAATGTGTTGTGACAGATTAAAAAAAAAAAAAAGCTTCAGGAAACATACAAGCAATAAAAGACAAACACACAAATTTGGATGAGACAGCTCACACATAGAGTTCTTCAAACTGAAAGTAATTGCTGTGACATTTTAGGTTCCTTTTATAAGAAGGCACAGACTGCCTGTTGCTGTTTGGGAAGGGGGAAATTAATGGGCACTCCCTTAAGGAAACGGGGACAGCTGACTAAAGCTGAACTCCAGTTCAGCACTACCACAGCACTTGTGGATGTTGGCCCTCCCTACTTCTCCCAGGGCTTTGAATCCAATCTCTTCCAATGCAGGAGCTCCAGCATTTATTTTTCATGCAGTCCATGGGTAACCAGGCAGGTGAGTGCTCCAGCATTTTGCCATCTTCTTCTCTCTCTTAGGAACAGAAGTCTCCCTGAGTAGCAAAACCCTCCCTGCTACCACATAAGGCTGGCATTGTTTGTAACTGGTCTTCTACTCAGATTAACTCAGGAGCCATTTAATGTGATGACTCATAATGGTAAGGGAATAAACAATGCCAAACAACCTCAAAGATGCTTTTTAGGTTTGTTTTCTTTCTTTCTTTCTGCCTTTTTTTCTTTCTGTCTTGATTCTGGGGTGAAATGCCAGCTCCTGACCCCTGCCTTGCCTTTCTCTCTGAACAAACCTAACATCCCTCTCTGGGAAATACACCTCACGTGGTTCTGATGACTTCTTTCCAATTTTACTTTGTGCCAACAGTTACACGTTCAGTGCTGACCTTACAGAAGGATATTTCAATGGAGAAACATTGAAACAAGGATTTCATCACCTAGTACTTTAAAATCCATTTGTGCAAGAGCCTCCCTGAAGAATGTAAATGAGTGGAAATCCACAAGTCTAATAATACCATCAAATATAGATGTGCAAGACCTCAGTGAAGTTTCAGCACATTACAGGAATCCTCACACCATATCCACAAGCCAGCAGTAGTCATGAAATTTTTATTATAAAACTGCAAAGAGCCATAGGTTGCTTAGTATTGGTTTCTTCTTTGAGCCAGTTTCCAAGTGGTAATTAAAAAGCTGAATGCAAAAAAATCAGACTTTTTAATTAATATTTTTATTTACACACCAGTTACCCTGCTTGCCATACAGATCCTTATGATTACTGCAGCTGGCCTCCTGCATAATCTAGATTATGAAATTTCACCAAGGGAGACCTGAGTCAAGCCTGTAACACATGACAAGAAGTTATGAGCTTTGGCTGAAAAACAACAAACTATGGAAAAACGACCACATTTGTAAGTAAGAATTTTCCATGTAAACTACTACTAAATTCACTACTTAGTAGGCTTAACTATTCAAGTCTCATCTCTCAATCAATCTACATCTATGTGGGATAGATTACAAAGGTCTCAGCTTCAAATAACCTCTTGAAGCCACAGGTCTACTATAACATCAAGCCCTCAAATCTGATTTCCCTCCCAGTTATATTCCTTGAGTCAGAGTCATTCCTCAAACTTTAACGTTGTCATTTCAAAACTGAATGCCACTGAGCTACTTCACTTTATTCTGTGAGGGAGGTTTTCCAGACATCAAATAGTTCTGGAGTTCTTCTCAGAGACCTTTTCAGTTTGCCAGCATCTTTTTCATGATAAATCATGGGCACATAACCAAAGAATCCACAGAACACGTGTGTTTTGTTGTTTATACACCCGACAATCATATTTTCTTCTCTGAGCCACCACTTTGGCAGCTCATGTTTAACTGCCTGTCAACCATGGCAACTTAGTTTGTTTCCAATGTCATCTACATGGTGATTGCCATACTTTTTGCCCTAATCATCTGTAAACTTCACATGCTGCAGTTTTGTCCTCTTTTAAATTATCTGTGAAGATATTTAATTGATTCAAAAATACATCCTTTTCATTTTCTTCAAACAGATTAATTACTTATTACATCTGGTTATTTTTATATTCCTCTGTACGTTGAGTTTTAGCCTGCTGTTATTACACTTGCAAATATTTTAAGTGGGACATCAGTGCCAAGTCTTAAGCATCTAAGGATGATATATTCAGCAGTTTGTCAAGTGAAGCTGTAATCTCAAACAAAACTGAGCTTGACAATTTCCATCTTTCAGTGATGTTACAATCAATACCATGTTTATTAACTTCTCAGGTTGCCTGAGAGATTTAGTAAATCAATTTTTCTATCCTTCCCCTTTAATTCAACTAAATAAAATAGACTTTAAAGGGAAACACCTTCCTCTAGGCACTATCATCACATTTGTGAAGCTATTTGCCTGCTATGCAGCCAGGAGAACTATCAGAACTTAATCTAAAAAGTCAATTTTTTAAGAGTCAAACTTTCTGGCAGGCACCTTGAGGAATATGAGCAAGGTTACAGTAACCATTTGTTAAAATAACTAAATGGAAAATATGACTGTAAAGCTCAGTGGCAACAAGATGTGAGGAAACCAACTGCAAAAAACTGGCTTGTGCATCAAGTGACAGCTAAAAAAGAAAAGTACCCCAATGAATTAAAGCCTCTTTCATCTGTTTCCCTCCTCCCAAAACCACAATGGTACCTTTTCCCAAAAAGCTCTGAAATTAAGTATTTCCAATGAACTTCTCAGCAAGATTCCCAGGCTAACACACTTCTTGGGAAACCAAATAGCAGCAGCAGGGACAAAATCTGCCTCTAGTCTCTGGCAAGGCTTTTGGAGCTTGTCTTAAAAAGAGCAGGAGAATTTTGCACAGAAATCAGAATGTGAAGTTTCTGGCTGCAGTTTCCGTGCTTAAGCTTAGGCCACACACATAGGGGAGAAGAATTGATGACATGAAGACAAATGGCAATTATAAAAACAAGTTATTGAGTTTGAAATTGGAGGGTCAAAGGAAAGCAAAACTGCTATTTCATTTAAAACAAATACAGAAGGGAAACAGAGGAGGGGGAAAAGAAAGTGGAGAAAGGTGAAGAAGGAGAAAATGGAGTCAGGGAACGTAGGCAGAAGTGTTACAATCACTGATTAATTTAAGTGTTGAAATAGCATAAAATGTATTATATTCAATGAAACTATCCTAATTTTGAAACTGGTTTGATTACAGACAGCAATAAGCAATTTAGATTGTTTTAACTGAAACAATTTTTCCTCTCAGACCTGTTTCTGCTGCTGATTTACATATTGTTCTCTGTTTGTGCAGCAAAGTTGGGTCAGCCTCACATTCTGCAATAGCAGTACCATGTTGCATGTTTTATATCAGCTACACAAAGTGTGTTAGTATTACATGAAGACAAAAAGGAGCAATTAAAACTATAATGGAAAATAAATATGTCAGAAAAATCACAGATAGGCCACATTTTACAATGAAAGTTTACATGAAAAAATTTCAAGAACCAAACCATGTCATTACACTGAACATGTACCTTTAAGTTTAAAGGCTAGAACTAAGTGAAATAAATATGATGACCCTTGCCAAATAACTTAATCCATTTTATATGTGAGGGAACTGAACAGCCCTACAAAGGCTGGAGGAAGAAATATAAATGTTTCTGAGCAGAGCTTACTCCGATATTGGGCAGTGTGATTATACCAGATTACATCAAGGTTTTTCTTCTGGCATCTGTCAGGCATAGTAACCAACACTGCTGTGGAATCTGCTCCCTATTTGCCAGTCTGATTGGTTAGACAGTTTCCAGCATTCCTATGACATAGATATGTTACTGGTCACTAACACAAACACTTGGGACAACATCAGAAACAGATTTACAAACTATTTATTGAGGTTAATTTTATCAAATTTATGGGGAATAGAACTGTTTTCAAAGGGCATGTTTGCACTGCTACTTACAAAATGGCATAAAAATAGGAGATTTTTTTTAAAAAAAAGTAATCCAGGGCAGCCTTAAAGCAGCAGCAACTGTTGTACTGATAAACACAGCATACCAGAATTTCAAAAAGGTTCATTATGAATAAGCATCCCAGAAAAAAAACAAGCAAGAGAGACTGTAAAAATGCAGTAAAATGCAGCAAACACTTCTAGTCAGGCTGGAGGAGAAAACTTTTGGTAGAGTTACAAGGGCAATTATTAAAAGCCAAGAAAACACTCTCCAGAACTCCCATCTTTTACTCACAAAATATACACTGGGAATCATCCTACAGACACCAAAGTTCCCTCTTTTGTTCTGAAGGCATGCATTTTCCATTCCTACCAAAATAAGCTTTATAGCCAAATTTGCAGCCTGTAACTGATGATTAAAATAAAAATATGTTATCACTGAAATTCTTTCTGCCTTTTCTGTTTGTGTGCTCACAAGAAAGAACTGCTTCCTACATTTTTTTCCCAGCACAACACTGTCCACAGGTGAAGTGCAGATCCCCAAGGTATTACACACTTAGGCCTTAAGACCTCCAAACTGCTTAAGCAGATACACTGCCTTTGGAAAAATATTTTGTCAACTTAAGAAGCAGTGAAACATTCAGAAAAACAACATTCTGTTTCAAAATAAGGCAACTCATGAAATTACAATAACACAACACCATTGCAGAGTGTATCTTGTGTCTGGAAAGTGACATGAGAAAGTGAATCGAGTAAGGAAGCCAACATTTCTGACCTTAAGCCCTCAAAAGTGATACTGCAAAGCCAGTTAGAACAGATAAAAATTATATCAGAAATTAAAATAAATATACCAGAAGAACTGAGTTAAAGCCTGAGCAATCCAGTGCTGTGCTACTGTCTGCAAGTATAATAGCATATACTAACTGAACTGTATAAAATCCAAAAGCCCCCCAGAAATTAAAAGCAGTAGCTGGATTTCCACTGTTTTAAGAAGTTACAATAATTAGAAATACAATCCCCACAGCAGCAAGTTTTGGAATCTTAATTTTTTCCACCTGGGAGCCTTTTGTTCACTAGAGGAGAAGACCAAGGAGTTTTCATCTTTGCAAAACTGTTCCCTTAAAACCACAGACTTGAAGCTGTTTTGGAAATATTTTTGCATTAACTCTGGCACTTACGCCAATAACTGGAAAAGGAGACAACGCTGTTAACATTTAAAATAGTGGAAAAAAAAAAGTTGCTTTGTTTCTTCCAAGGAGTGCTTCTATTACAATTAAGGTTCTAGTAACATTTCCTTCAGGAAATGTCTCTCACACACATGGCCAGCTGCTGGCCCTGCTCCTCCTGGTCTCAGTCCCACGAGACACCCAAGTACATCCCTCACTCTGATCAAGCAGGCAGTCCCACTAGAGTGCACAGAACTATTTACCTGCTTAATTAGACAACCACTTTGGTAACCCAGCTGAATCAGGGCCTTTCCTACTATTTTGAATTATCCTGCAATGGAAGCCATAATGGAAAAATCTAGGAAGCAAAAAGGGAGAATGAAACCCCAAATTAACAAGCCTAAAGATGATTTTCATAATGCACCTTACTTAGGCAAGTCTAATTTGAATTCTTCTGTATGGTTGAAGTATTGCCCTTGCTGGTTTCACAAACCACCATCCCTCATGTAGACTCATAATAAGCTAAATTTTAACAACAAAGAATCTAGCTCCAGCTTTTGAAAGTAAAAGGTTCTTTATTAGAAAGCAGAGACTGATTTTTCCAGCAGACAATGGATTTCTTCAATGCCAATGGTATCTGAATCAAACTGAGCTAGGAGGCAGCAATTTCAGAAGAACTAGGTTTGAAATTTATTACTCCCTTTTCCATCAATTTCCAGCAGTCCCTCAAATGCACAGTTTTTACAACTACAAAAATACATGTTCTTTGTAAACAGGAACAATGACTGGCAGTCCCAAAGGAAGAAAAAGACTCTCTAATCTCTCCTCAGGCAGAATAAACAAAGTTCTTCATCTCTGAAAGCTCTCAGTAAGCTGCTAATGGATGAATGGAACAATAATCTCAGCCTGAAAAAACTCAACAAACAAATCAAAAATCAAAACACCCCAAAATCCTTCTAAACCGGATAAAGGGTTGCTCTTCCCTGTTTAGTGTTTCTTCAGCAATGCAGACAAAATATCCTGACAAACCAAACTTGCACTGGTAATTCTGTGACCAGACAACAGCACTTGGAGGAAAAAGAGAAATCTGAAATGAACCTGCCAAACACTGCATGGAGTAACTAATAAAATGCACACATAGTTTAAAGGACATTTTGATGGTACCTCAGTAAAAAGCCACACCCCCCTGACAAGTCACATTTATTCGCAAAAGAACAATTGCTCAGCCACAGAAGCCACATATTTCTGAAAGTATCCACAGTGCAGACTTACTGTGTAAAAGCTGTGTATTCATCCAGATGGAGTAAAGATACATTTACTAGTAAAAAAAAAAAATCAAAAATTACAAGACTTTTCTTAGAATAGTGAAAATGTGATTGGCTTTTGTCGCCCTGGGGATTTAGACTGCTCCAGGACAAACACTGTGGTAACCAATAACCAATTGTGTATTATTGAAAATAGCAACTAGTCCAGTACAGTCCTGACTGCCTTTGATGGAAGTCAGTGGCAAAGAGCTGGGATGAAGAGCACTGAAGCCACTCAAAGCACCTCCAACTCTAAAAAACACACTTAAGCAGCAGGCAAGTGCCGGGTGGGAGAAGCTTCCCATTTGGCTACATTTTATGTAAAAAGCAAGTGAACTCTTAAGGGATGTGCTGTGCTTTTTGCTGCCACAAACTTGCAACTAACCTGCCGGCTTATGTTTCCCACAAGCAAGCCTCCAGCGAGTCTCATGTTCATCAGATCTACAAATTGCTGTAAGGGCAAGTTATTGACATAAACTTTCTGTCAAATTAGGTTCTCAGAATAGTCTAAGACACTGATTAACAAACTATGTAACTCCCCCCATCCCCTTCCTCCCATTTTAAACCAGGGTCACGGCAGGTTTAGGTTTTGGTTCTTGTGGTTTTTACAGGTACATCTGAACAGGGTCTGGAGCAAGAGGGCAGCTCTTCTCACAGGGGAACGAAAGCTGGCAGCTTCCACCACTGCCTAATTTGCAGAAGCAGATGGAGAATGACTTTTGGAGGGACAGAGGCTCATTTCTGCATGCTTCTAAAACTTAGGAAACCATCACATTCTGCAGAGGCATCAATTGTGATGCATGTCTCCAGAGGTCAGACATACAGAGTATGTGATATACTGCTTCCCCTCCAGCCCCCTTTACTTAGGTCTTGTACATTTTGAAACCCATCAGTAAGTAAAATACCTCCACAGAAAAGTTTATACATTAGATATATATATATCTATATCTATATCTATATATCTATATCTCTCAAACTTGGTCTGGTTCCAACATCCATCCTACCGATAACCTGAAGGGGAAGCCGTGCCGGTGCATACATGTCTCACAGCCCTTCACAAAAGCTGCATTCCCCAGCTCGCCCACGCACTCCACACCTTCACAACAAACACCCAGGGCAGCCCTGGTCCCCCCCCTCCTGGCACTCAGGCTTTGTTCAGAGATCCACTCAGCCGCACGGCCGAGCTCGCTAAATAAACACGAGGAGCAAACCTGCGGCACTCATCCCAGCCCGGCGCTGGGTAATGTATGCAATTACGCTAATCTGCGAAGAAGGCTGCCACTGGAAACCAAATACGAGAACGTCAGCATTCCTGACTAGCGTGCCACGCTGCAGCCCGGCACAACAAGGAAAAAGCTCCTTAACATAGCAAATGGGCCTCGGGATGGCCAGGGCTGTCGCTTGCCTCCGCTCCGGGAAGGAGTCACGGCCACCACCCTGCAGCGAACCTCGTGAGGAGTTCAACAACGAGGCCAAGCGGCTGGAGCCTTTTCATACCTACCTGGACTATCCCAGTTCCGAATAAAGAAAAGGCTCTTGGCTGCAGGAAATGAAACTGTGATTGGGATAGAGATTACACTGCGGCTCCAGGTGTTAAGGAGTAGGTCTACCGTGAGTGCTACCCACAGATCGGCCATTTAGTGCACAAACCACTGAAGTGGCATCACTCTGCTCCTTACCAAGGTGACCGCTAGGCTTTTTTGTTTATCCCAAACCACAGCTGTAGGGAGCTGGCAAGGCGTCATGCCATTAAACCTGTCCTATTGCCTCTCCAGGTCCTCAGCCAGATCCAAACCTTCGCCTTCTCCCGTATCTTAACCACCCTCACCAGACAAAACAGCCTGGCTATTCCAGCAATCGTAAAGATGTCCTTGATTCAGCAGCCTTGCTCCCAATTTCTTTTTTCCACAAAATAAAAAAAAGCAACGTTTTCTGCTCATAAAAGACCAGTGGATCCATGGTGGTGTACTGGCATGTCAAATGCTTACAAGTAAAATAAACCCCCCAAAGGTAAAAATCCTCACGGTGCATTTACAAGACTGTTTAAGATGGTCAGTGTAAGACAGCAACAGGCTCTTCTATTTTCCCTGATTGCTGAGAATATGCAATGCAAAATCCTAAAGCTTTTCACTGAAAGAACAACTCTGATAGCCACCATCTGATTAAACTACATCTACTGTCTGTCAGTTTAAACACAAACCTATGCCCTATCAAGAATGACTCAGATTAAAACCAACATTTTAAAAGCAAAAAATAAATACTACACCCGAGGAAGTAAGGCCTATGCAGTTAACACCTTTTCACCACAGAAATACGCTCATTAACTTGGGCCGACAACGAGGCTGCCTGAGAAACTGAAGGAAACTTATCAGTGCCTCTTTCCTACTTACAGACAGAAATCAAACACCAGAAAAAGAGGGGGAAAAAGGAAGAGGAACAAATACACAAGAAGTTTCCAAACCTTTTCATCTTGTAAAGTCTCCCTGCACTAAAAAAAAACCCCCTAATAACCAAGTTTCCATAAACCACAAATTTTGCATCGAGACTTAAACACACCAGTAATATTTATGTTGCATTAACGCCTGATTTACACTAGTCCAAAAGAAAACTTTCAGCGTGAAAACCGAAAAGGAAAAACAAACAAACAAACCCTGAAAGCCCTCAGCGCCCTGCCCAGCTTTCAGTCCCCGAGGAAGGGGCTGCGACCCGGGCCACACCACCAGGCTGACGGTGGCGGAGGAGCAGCCCCCGGGGTTGCGCTGTTCCCAGCGGGTTCCAGAGGGGCTCCCGAGCCTGGCGGGGCCGGGGGTGCTCGATGCACGTCCCAGAGAGCCCCCGAGTGCCCCCGCCCCAGCTCCGGGCAGCAGCCGTGCCCACAGAGCAGCGCTGCCCCAGGACAGCCCGCCCTGCCCGGCCAC
>WEIU01019891.1:99467-118997 GCA_013389925.1 Aegithalos caudatus | reverse complement strand
CGGGGAGCGCCCGGGGCCGCGGGGAAGCGATGGCCGCGGAGGGAGAGGGACCGCTGCTCGCCGCCCCCGCGCCGGGAGGGGCGCGTTGTGTTTGGTTTGGGTTTGTTGCCTTTTTTTTTGGTTTGTTTTAAAGTTAATAGGTCATAATTAGTGTGAATAAAGAGAAAAGATCAGAGGTAACCCCCTCCAAACAACAAACACAGAAACACCTCTGAAGAAAAAGGTAAGGCAGCTTTGAGAGTCTACAGTCCTGACTGCAAACGCCAGCGCCAGCCTATTGCTTTGTAAATCGAGCCGCCTTTGAGGTCCTGCACTCGTTTGTCCATGCAAAGTCAGGAACTGGCTTCGCACAGCCCCCGGCTCTGCGTAGCTGCCACAACATCTGTGCCTGCTGCCCAGCGCTGTGAACACTCACATCCAGCAAAGGTACACGGCAGCAGAGGCTGGGGCTGCACCTCTCCCCTCTCCCTGTCACTTGAGGGGGTAAGTCCAGACTACGCTTGCTGATGAAAAGTGGCTTAGAGGAAAGGGGTTCTCCTGGCTTTTAAAAAGTTCACTTCCTAGAAAGAAGTTTGGTTCAGTTTTTTGTTTGAATTTGAGCTTTTTAATACCAAAATCTTCATTTTTCTCCCTCCGAGGGTTGTGGCTACCCTTGACTTAACATCAAACTGTACCTACAGGTGACCTTGCCATTGCAACAGCAGAGTGACAAATACTATCCTCATTTTATAGATCGAGGTGATGCACAAAACCTTGATGATTCAGTGTAAGTTACAGGTAAAACAGACCAACCTTGACACAAGGATTTTAAATTCAGAACCACACTTTCTCATCTTTGTGAGCATCTCTGCTGTTCTTTGTGACTGCCTCCACCTTACACCTTTCTATCAGCTCCTTTTTGCTTTGTGCCATCTCACAGAACTGTGGAATGGTTGAGGTTGGAAGGGACCTTATAAGACACCTGGTGCAATCCCCTGCTCAACCAGGACCACCTGGAGCAGATTACCCAGGACTGTGTCCTGATGGCTTTTGAATATCTCCAACTCCAAGGTCTCTGGGTAAGATATGCCAGGGATCACCTCTCTTTTGTAAGGTTTTTTTTTCCTGTTTGTTCACCTTGATTCATACCCAAACCTTTTCTTAACCCCTGTGTCATTGTGCAGATAAGAAGCTGGGACTCTAGGCCCATCTGCAGAGCAGCAGCAATAAAACAGCCTGAAATAAACTTACTGTCTTCTTTTCCTACTGTCCTCTTTTTCCTACCTCAGCTATGAACAAATCTTTGAGAAATGTACAAACAGCTCTGCTGTGTATAGTGCAAGTCTCATAGGGCTTTGATGTGGAATTTAGAAACACAGACACAGCTGGATATTGGATGTGCACTTAAATTTCTAACCAGTCCGAACTAGGACTAGCTGGTTGGATCACACGTTACAAAAAGCAGCTTTCTCATGGAATAGTAACCAGTCACAAACCTTATTCAGGGGACCAGCACTTAGTACACAAGGTTCTTTCCAGTTTTCAGTGTCCAGACAAGGAGCAGACAATCCTCTCACTGATACAGATGCCCCAAACTTTACACAAAGCCATGAAGTGTTTCATTCCAGAACAGTATAGAGGAAAACAGGAACCACATTTTTAGAGTACCTACAATAGTCACCAATTCTCACAGAAATGGCAATAAGGGTTAGAACTGCAAAATGTAACAGCAGCTCCCAGTGGAACATCACAGAGGAGACACTCCTTCTGACATTCAAAATACAAGTAATTAGACTCCAAACCCAAATTAGAAAAGTGGCAATTTATTAGGACTGCACAAACAGGCTGCAGGGAGGCTTGGGCTCTCTGTGACTGTTTATTATTTTTAATTCTTCTTTGCCACATACATCTCACAGCTTCCCTACCTATTGCTTAAGTAAGATCTAATCCCTAAGCTGTAGCAAACCTGAATATAATAATTAGCATTTATAAAGCATCCGGTGTCTTCAAAGGAGTTAAGCATTAATTAATCCTCATAATCACCTCAGGATGTAGTTAAGTATAATATGGTGAGTGGTTTGCACACAGAGGCAGAGGCAGTCAGAACACCTTGCTGCATCCAAAGGCTGTCCACATGTGCCCAGAGGGGCACCACAGGGCAGCACAAAGCATTACCAGGGCTCTGCTTGTCCAAGAAGAAAGAGCCAACCTAATCAGAAATGCTAATCCCAAACAGTAACATTTTGTGCTCAAATCTGTTCCTCCTTTCTTCACTGCATCTAAAAGCAAGGAATGTACCAAATGACAGTTCTACTGCAAGCAAATAATGAAAATATTAAAACTAATCCACATACTAAAACTGTATCAATATAAAAGATGAACATGGCACAGGTTAGAGGGAAGCTTTTTGTTGTTGTTGTTGTTGTTGTTTTTTGTAGCCTGGAGTAATTGAATATCACATGACGTAAGAGTAAACAGTTTTGACACATTTAAAATAATAAAAAGGGAACTCAAATTTAGCCTCCTCCAGCCAAAGGGGGAAAGGGAAGCTTTTACCCAAAGCTGCAGTATGTGCCATGTGGCAGGTGGCCTCACACATTAGCACAGCTGCCAGCATTAACAGCAGCACCAACACGTGCAAGCCAAAACAGATGGGGCAAACAGGTTCCTCTCTGCCTCAGATTAAAGTGCTCACATGTGGCCCACATGAGGTAACACGGCAACTCCAAAGGCAGGCAGAAACCATTAAAACACAGTTGCAGATGGATAGAATTGCATAGAAGAGGAAAATGTCAAGCAGGGCTCTCAATACATTTTTTTTCATAATTCATCCTGCCCAGAGTGTTACTTGAATGTCGAGTAAGAGAAGAGAGGGTGCTGTGCCTATTCCACATCCACTTAATTTTTCTACTGCAATTCTGATTCTAATGGCTGTGCAGAAGGGAAACCTCCCCCTTCTCCTTGCTGATTTAGAGTGAGCAGATGGTGAAATTTTAATTGTGCTTTTTGTATTTCCACCTTTTTATGGGTTCTTAAAATCTTGAGTCAAATCTTTTGTTTTGTTTGGATACCAAAAAGGAAAACAAATTTCCATCATGCTGGTTTAGAAGGAGCCCTCCTTTCACACCCTTCTTTTAAAACTTTCCTGATACATTTAAGTAATAACTAAGGGAGAAATTTAGTTCTTAAAACCTCAGGAAACATTTTGCCTGCAAGCACATTTCACACAATTATTAAATAAAAACAACACCCTCAAACTGTTTCCACTGTTGGACCACTACAATAGGAAGTGCTCTTTTGTTTCGAGGTGCAACTCTGCTATGCAAAAGCAAAGTTCAGTTTTCCATTTCATACATGTTAATGTATTTATCTATCAAAGTACTTTATATAGCTCTGCTACTTTATCTTGTTAATAAGTACTCCCATTTTCCAGGCTCTCACAAAACATATCTGCAGGTAGCTGTGGCATAAATAGCAACAGTATTTTAATAATGAACAGGCCCTCAACTATCTTTTTCCTTTCCAGTCTATAATCTGTTATAGCAAGGTTTAGAATAGGTGCCATGACACCATGAATTAATAAATACACATAAGGGAGTCATGGTGTGTAATATTTTCTAGCAATTTTTCACAGTGTTCATTATCCATATGTTGAAACAAATAGTGTTGACTTTCAAATCTCTAATCTATACTTTAAAATGAAGGCGACCAACAGAATGGAAGAGTTGGGTCTTGGCTATGTTATTACAGAGATGAAGGATGTTAGCAAGGATTTCTAGGATTATTTTCTATCTAGCCATGACCTCCTGCTGTAAAGTATGTGCTGTGCAGCTTCCAGCAATCCTCATCCTTTAACTGTAAACACACAGTTCCTCCATTTGATTTACTGAAAATGGTTTAAAAGACAGCCACATGGCCAGCTGCTATTGTTCAAATGCCTTCATGTCTGGAGAAGACTGCTGGAAATTACTCATGGGGTTAAACAGCAGCTTCTGAGACCTGTAAGGGTGTTCTTTATTATTTTGGGTAAGATTTATACACCGTGCTACTTACGGCCAAAGGTCAGTCTAGGAATTAAAATGTTTAAATCATCTTTTTGGAAAGCTGCTTCTGTTTGTTTTCCACTCTATTTGTTTTTCACTTGTAAAATTGTGACATTTACACCTACCCAGTAGCAAAAGTGCTAAAAGGGGAAACGAACTGTGAAGTACAAAATAAGAAACCACCAACCCACCTACAGAATTTTTCTAAAAGCAGACTTTTGCTGCACCTGGGCATGGAACAAAAAGCACTCAGAAACCTCATACCGTGGTGGGATGTATGTACCTAATTACAAAAGACAACTTTCAGCTGATTAGCACAGCTTGTCTGGGACAGCACCTCATATCAATTAAACTTGTGTGAATCCAAATAAAGATTAAGCTCCCTTGTCCTCTTACCAAGTTAATGACTGCAAACCACCCTTCCCTAACTGGAGCTCAGGAAAGTCTGCTTTTCATGTAATGAGGTCTCTGTAAAACCACCCTGCTCTGAGTCTGATCACCTGCTAAGGCAATCTGTTTATTCACTACCAGCCTTCCACAAAAATTTGTGGTTAAACAAAGTGTTTCAGTGAGCTGATTTCATCCAAATTCTAAACTACACTGTAAATAGTAAAAAGCAGCACAAATAATTCAGTATTCATAAGAATGCAAGAGTTTTCAAAAGAGGCCTCTTACATGCAAATAAAAGAAATCCATTAAATACATTACCAGCTAGTTATACATTGTAATTAATTTAACACTTTTCCACCTAGAATGTCTTTTGAATATCTGATGTGTGGTTAAAAATGAATATACCTTTCTGTACAAATCTACACACTTTCAAATATAAAATCAAATTACTACTCTAATGGGCTTACCACATTTCCATGCATGTACATAAAAGTACATTTTTAAATTTGCAGCTTACTAGGCAGTTTTAAATTGCAGTACAAGCCTATGTAGAGTAAATTTAAGCCTCTGGACAGCAGATTTGCCTTAACTACCCTTCAAAGATTTCCTAAAACAAGTCTCTGGACCCCAAGGCTTCCTAGAACCACTGACTGCAGACACACCAATGCCACTCCTTGTCTTTCCTGTTGGATCTCATAACAGAATATTTTTTAACCCAATGTTCTGGGCCCTTTATAAGATATTAATAAAATATTTGAATATTAGAATACATACATACATATATATATATATACACACACACACATACATATATACATATATATATAGAGAGAGAGAGAGTAACCCCTAACCACATTCATACTGAGCATGTGTATAAATATATTCTGAAAGGAATAATCATCTTTAGTGTCTGGAGAAATACACTGCAAAATATTCTGTATATAAAAATTACTCTAAGTACACCAGTCTCTAACAAACAGAATTCATATGGATTGAGCCAAACAGAATCATAAGAGCTTTTGGCTGCTAATGTTGCAAATTCCCATCTGTTTTCATGGAACAACTTATTTTCCTCTCCATTTAAGCTTCCAGTAAGAAATTAAAAGAGAGAGAGAGAAAACAAAGAAGAAACCTTTTCTTATGTATGCAGATTATATCCATAAGTTTTTCCTAACAGGGAGAAAATACTTCAATCTTATTACAGAACAAACAGAAAAACAGAGTCTAATTCTTAGCACACAAGATCCACATAACAGTAAACAGTCTGTGTAAGACACAGAAAAAGGGTAAGAAAGAAATCTTAAAGGCCAAATTTGTAAGAATTTGAGTGACCATTGATCAGACTTTCCCTGGTTAGCTGGGTAAGTAACAGCATAACTGACCCCCCCATTTGTTTTGTGATATTTCTTTTTTCTTTCTTTTTTNTTTTTTTTTTTTTCTTTTAAAGCCCAACACAACAAAACTTTTACTAGGGGAAAGATGATTTCTTTTAATACCCCAATATAAAAATTCTGAGTAATCCATGTTTCCTCATTCAAGCATTCATTGTTAGTAAAGTCAAGGCAGAAAAGCTTTTTCAGCAAAGTAAATGCCATCACAAGGAAACGCCTGGCTAATGAGGATATGAACCTGAAACAGTCTTTTTATCTGATGCTGTTCTTTAGGAATATCTTCTGTATTTAATACAAAGCTGTGGTCCAATAAAATATGACTAAAAGGGGTTTCTTTACAATGGAAGATGGTATTTCATAGAATGCACTTAGTGTAGTTCATATATAGTAGCAGTACTCTGTGTTTTTCAGTTTTCAGGGTGTGCTGAACTGCTGCTGAAAATAAAGGCTCACATTATCTCAGTGGTAAATCAATTCTCTGGATAAAGCTGTCAATTTTTCTTCATATTAGGAACTGATTGAAGTATTCCTATTTAGTCTGATGCCAGTATCAGATCACCTGTCATTCACTTTACAACTTAGGCATTGCTACAGCCTTTAAGAAATCACACAGGTAGTTTGTAGTCTGCATAAATTAAGGAGTTACTTAAATGCATTATCTGACATGATGACAGAGCACACACCTCAAGGAAAGCATGAGACTTCTTACTCACAAAAAGCAGGGTATCTAATGCTTTTTTTAAATCATTGCATGACATATCAGAATAGACAGAGAACTAAGCAGTACTTGAACAGTTATGGAATGGGTAAAAAGGAAATTTGGTACATAAAAATATTCCTACAACCTGAATGACTTGATTTAGCATATGTCTTTTTATTTGCAGGAACTGGAAAGCTACAACATAGCTTTATTATATTATTATAAGTACATATAATAATATTGGTAAGTCAGCTCTGAAGTGGCAGTTCTTCAATTGTTTTCTAACATAATAGTGATTGATCTTATTTTATAATGGCACCAATGAAAGAAATAGTAAGACTCAAAACTCAATTGCAAAATACAGCAATACTCTCTAACCACTAGATTGGACTAGTTTATAGATCAATTTAGCCTGCTTTGAAACTGCTGCCAAAATTTTTTAGAGCATTAACTTGCTCTTGATTTAAAGCTCAGCAGAGGACTTAGAAAACAATTATGCATAGGTTCTAGGCATCTCAAAACAGAGCAACACTCCCCTGCTGAAAACTGCCTAAGGATGTAAAAGATCACCTCAAAAAAGGGGGGTAAAGAGAGAATAAAAACAAGTATTACAAGAGAAAAGCACCACCTTTCCCAGCAGAAACATTCCACCCTTGAAAACAAACCCTTCACCAGTTCTTACTCCTCTAAAGCGAGAATTAATGACTGGCCAACATCACCTCTCAGACAAAAATGTTAAATTGGGTCCAAGATGCTTTAATGTAATCCACTGATGATGTAATACATGGAGAACAAAATCCTTGGAATATTGCTATCACTGAAAACGATATTCACTTTCTGGTTCATTGATTCCATTTGTTACTCATTACACCAATTTTTAGACACTGTTTTCAGTTTATGCTAATAAATGTTGGTGGATAAGCTTAAAACAAAGAGAGATTTACTTGGAGAGTTATATTTTAAGGGGAGAAAAAAAGATTGGAAGGTTCTTTTCCTAGTAACACCTTTAATCCTGTGTGATCATAAATACAGACAATGCCAAGAACAGCAGTGATGCCTGACAGACAACTCTTTTATTATTGACATACAGATTTAGTATTTATTATTATTTACTCATGACTGCCTGTTTTCACAAGTGATATTATGCCATTTCCATCAAGTTGGAAATATTACCCCTTAATCCCTGTCCAATGGTCATATTCTGTATTTGTGGAATAAACTTGCCCAGTTCCAAGTGAAGCATACTGCACACTTGTATTTTTCCTAAGTATTTCACTGGCATTATTCCTGGGTAACCTTGGCTTGTGGAGACCTCTTGTCTGAAGTTCTGCTGTTCTTTCAAATGGCTTCAACTCCATGGTTTGAAAACTTTGGGATTGTTTCCCTCTTAAGTTTGTAAAGGCATGCCTCCACTCGGGCATTAATTCAGGTCACAAGGGTATTTTAAAGATAATCCTCACTAACAGAGCTTTTGTTTACATCGCAGAATTGGCTGGGAGGACACAAACTGAATTCTTCTTGGATGAAACTACACCTCAGAGCCAAGAGTGCACAGCGTGCTCCAAGGACTGAGGAGCCCTTGGAAAGGCTCAGGCTGAAGGAAACTGAGGCCACACTGATTAGGACATCAGGCTCCCAGCACCAGCTCTGTGCTCTGTGAAAGCAGTTTGATGGGGCTGTGTCATTAGTCTGTCCTGCCAAGCATCCACTTCAATCATTTATCATGGTTACCTCACTGAGCCTTAGGCTTCTTTAATATTCACTAGCATGACTCCAGCCCAGAGAAATTTCTTCCACACATCCCAATTTCCTTGATTTTAAAAAATCTTTCCTTACTGTCTTTTCTTCCCTTTATTGAGAACTGTTAGGGAACTCTAGCAAACTAAATTTGATTCAGTAACTATTTTGCTAGGCCTTCAATCTACTTACTGATCTTCAAAGACAACACTGTTTGCCAAAAGACTGCCTAGCATGAAGTTGTTAGATTTACACTTCTTTTACTACACAAGTTACCTTGTTCTTCAAAGGTGCTCCCTGAATCCCAGAGAAATTACAAACACCCCCTTTCGAGCTGGTGCCTGAGCAGTATGATTGCAATACAATTCAGTCCATCTCCTGGTAAACAGTTTGGTGAACACAAGATCATTTAATGGTAGGAAAGAGACATTAAGAGCCTAGCTTTCATTTGAAGGATTGATTTTGAAAAAGAGTAGTGGGAGGGGGTTTCATGCTGTCACTTTAGAAGAGTGGGAAAAGCAAACATATCTGATTTGCATGGTGAGATCCTGACATCACTGAAGGAGAACAGTACATTATCACGTACATGCTGTACTTGTGAGAGCAAGAATTTCATATGGCCAGGAAAATGCATCCAATTAAGTGGTAAATCCAACTGACTGAACAGTGGCAAATTAATTACAAAGTGCTGGTTTCACACAAACACAGATGCTTCACTGATATAACTTACTGTGACAGGAGCTACAGAGCCTTGAACTAAAGGATGGTTACAAAATATTACTAAAAACACTTGGCATTTGTTACAAGAGAGCATTTAAAGTTCTGAACTCTGATTAGCTATTACACACAATATTAGTTTTGCATAGTAACAGTGCATTTTTAGATTTAAGTAGTGAAAAATAATTTAAAAGGATCAGGACATATCAAATTAACCTTTGAAAGCAAACTTTCCTGACCTTTCTGAAAGAGGAGAATTGGAGATTTTCTTGGGAGTACCCTTTTTTGCTTCTTTAGTGCTCTCTTCTGTGACCTTCTCTCATTATCTGTTTTGTTGCTCAAAAAAACCTACCCAAAACCAAAACAGGGAAGGGAGCTGCAAAGTTTCACTAGCAGTACTCAGCAAAAGCTAAAAGAAGCAGACCAAAATGTTGAGGATCAAGATTTGTAAAGGATTTCTGTAAAACAGGAATGAGGTAGGCCAGAAAGAGCTAAATAAATGGATGACAGGAATTAATCATAAAAAGAGAGACCTTCCAACCAAGTAAAATTTTAAAAAGGAGTACAACTTAAAGCAAACAAACAAAAACTCCCCCCAGCCCCACCCCCTTTGAGATTAAACACCATTTCTTGGCTTAATAAATGTTTGCTTTTAAGGACAAGCCCTTTGAATCAGTGTTACTTTTACTTATTACCAACAAAATGATATTTCCTAGTTAAAGCTCCTAAGAGATAAGCTGCTTTCCAAAACAGTTGCACAGCTGTTTTACAGAAGCCTGAAGTGCAGTTACCATTCCACATATTACCACATCAGAATGCCTGTCTGCAGACAACTAAGCTGAGCTGTTATGTCTGGTCTTTTACAGCAGCTTATCTTTCATATTAGTAAATAAAACACCCCAAGGAAATTACAGTTAGAGGGCTGAGATTAAAAGGAGGCTCCATTACATTTACATCCTCACACTTAGAACTGCACTTGCTTCATGTGAAATTGCCCAGGAGTGTTGAGGCCATACAAGCAGCAGCTAAACACAAGGTTCCCATGGACTGGTGTTCCCAGTATTAGGGAGGCACAGCTAGGAAAATTAGGATTTACACATTTACCTGATAGCCCCCCCCCCACTAGAGAGATTAAAGAAGGCAGCACTTTGTATGTGAAAACAATTGTGCCATATTTCAGCTGAAAATAGTCTTAAGCCTGACCAGGCACATCTAAAGGAAATTAATAAATATATAGGTGGGCAGTGTGCTTAGCAGCAACAGCACAAAACACTGAGTGGGGTGTAAAGACCAAATTCCCCAAAACTCTTTTGGTCACTCTACTGCCCTTCAAGTTACCACTTAATGCTCACACCTACAGTAACATGGATCAAAACAAGGAATATCCCCTTGTCTGCTTTGTTCCTCTGGCACAAAGAACTTGCCAATGCAAACAGATAGAACTCATTCACTACCTTAGCATCCTAATACAATGGGGGAAGGGCATGGAAGTCTGACAGCCACAAAAACCAACCAAATTCAACATTTTTAGAGCAACTCAGGGCTCCAGCACCTGTGGATGTTAGTTATGCCTGTACACCGGAAGGGAAGGAGAGGTGAACATAGACATCCCCTCAGGAGGTTCTATATTCACAGAATGATCACAAATGTTCTAAAAGATAACTAATGGTTGAAGCAGCAATAAGGTGGGGAAAAATAAAAATCCAGCATTTTTCTAATAGCACTATTCCCATTTCCATTCCTTCCAACAGGTCTTCATTCAGACCAGTGGTCCCTTAGGGCAGGTACAGAAAGAGATGTTGCAGAACAAGATCAAACACCAAAAAACCAAGAACTACAAATACTATAAAATAAATAAATAAATAAAAGTACAAAACTAACTGTTTTCTAAAGCACTTACTAACCACATTAGAGAGCAAAAAATAATAAAATAGAGTACTTCCTTTGGATTTGTGGATGGAAGAACAAAGCAGTAGGTTCAAACAGCTTCCCATGACAGTAAAGGCAATCACCAAGGTAAACCTAGCACTTTATGTGGTTCAAAAAAAAAAAAAAAAATCAGAAGAGCCACACTATTCAAGGAAATCAGAAATGCAGATGGATTCTATGTAAGAAATTAAATTTTCTGAGCTAGAAAAGAAACTGTTAACTTATGGAATCGAATATTTCATTTAAGTAAGACATATAAGTGAATCACAATAATTACAATATACTTATACACAGCAAAATAGTTTTACAAGTATTATTTTCAAAAGATAATTTTTAGATTAGAAGAAATTCTTTACTGAGAGCGTGGTGAGGCAGCATTCCCAAGGAATTTGTGGTCTTCCCACCCCTGGAATTGTTTAAGGCAAGGCTGGATGGAGCTCTGAGCAACCTAGTCTGGTAGAAGGTGTCCCTTGTCCAAGGAAGGCAGGGGCTGGAACTCAGTGATGCTTAAGGTCCCTTCCAACCCATTATCTTAATTACTGTATTATCCAAAGCAAAGTAAACCAGAAAATTACCTGCCCAAAATTCAGAGGAAAACTTCTCAGAATTATACATTACTGTTCCTCCTTTGTATTTCATTTTTGATAGACACTTAGATTCAGAGTTGATAAGAGGACAACAGTGTCACAGAAAGAGACATGACAATACTTCCATGACAAACTGAACTGTAAAAACCACAGCATCCTGTAAGAAAGATTTCTTACAGTGAGATTTTCTTCCAGCAAACCAGGAGTTAAATTTAACTATTTAATAAATGACAGTACACGACACCGTTCTCCCATTTCACTCCCTTTGCTCCAAATATTCCTCTCTGAGGTGAGGCCTAGGAGGCATGCTGACTGAACATCTGTGTGTTTTATATGCTAATGGGTGTGGGGGAAAGCTTTTGCAAGGGCTGCATATTACATGTTCCACAGGGATCAGGTAATCATTGAGGTAAATGGAGACTTCAGCAGTGCCAGGGTCAGTCTGCTCTTTCCTGAGCGAGGGAGGAGGGATTGAAAGGGAAGAGGTGGCAGAACAAAAATAAAGTTCTTAATTTGTTACCTAGGTACATCTTTGGAGCCAGAAAGTTTATTACATTTATTTTTGAAAGTAAACCAGTCTTTATACACAACAAAAGTAGGTAACACATTTCATAATAATGATCTAGTAAGCCAGTGAGCTGTCCCTTAACTGTGTTTTTGAAATACAACTTGCAATAAACTGATGCACAGGAAGTTCCCATTGGACATGAGGAGTAATTTCTTCACTGTGCAGCAACCATGCACTGGAACAGATTGTCCAGAGAGGCTGTGGAGTCTCCCTCACTGGGGATATTCCAGAACCACCTGGATGCAATCCTGCTCCATGTGCTCTGGGATGGTCCTGCCTGAACAGGGAGGTTGGGCCAGATGACCCCACTGTGGTCCCTTCCAGTCTGATCATCCTGGGATTCATATGCTCCTGAAGTATGTGGAAGAGCAGTCTACTTGATTAGGTAGTATAAAAAATATACACAATTAATAATTAAAAAAAAACAACCCTTGGCAACAGAGATACTGTTTTATTACATATACAGTGCTATATCCACTTGAATATGGATAAACAAATTCCAAGTGAAACAAATAGAAACCCAAAAATCTCTAGGATGTAAAGACCATTAGTGAGCATATTAAAGTCTAAAAACCCAAACAGGGCATGTCATACATTTGAAGTTTTATTGATGGGAATGCAAATATAACCATGGCAAAATCACAAAAACAATTTGTAACATTTCATTTAAAGTAATTCCTTAAAAACATCTGCAATCATCTATAACAAATACACTTAACATTTGAATCCTTGTATCTTTAATCAAAATATTCTTATAGAAATCTATTAGAGATGGATAATAAAACCCCAATGTCAAACTTTAGTATAAAAAAAAATGGCAGCAATGCCAAAAAATGGGCATCTAAAATCAGTAGGTATCTTATGTAGCTGGATTTCAGGAAGTGCTGATTCTTTCTCTGGAAAATAAATATTCCCATTTGCTCAAATGGTCTCTCCCCTCCCTGAAAACAGAGGGGCATTTACTGATGGCTAATTATCACCTAAACCTCAAATGAATGCAGATGTTTATTGTTAACACAAATATTTTTTTATATGCTCTCCAGTCACAAGATTCAATTTAATTCATCAATGTGCGTACCTGAGGTGCTAGGTTGTCTACATTCAGTTTTCCTGGAAGAGATACTAAACTGAAACAAGTCAATACAGGATATTTTAACTGAATTGTTCATCTTCTTCAAATCAGTCTTCCTTTCCAAGGAACTTGTTCACCTACTGACAAAGGGTGTAAAAGAATCCCATGGATCCTTTATTTATCTCTCATGTCTTCATTGCTTGCATCTGACCTGTTAATAAAAAGAAACATCTAGTCTTAGCACAAGGTGAATTCTTGCTGCATTTTGCTTTTTGAAAACATAAAATAGATCTAGATATTTTGGTGTAGTTACACCAATGGGGGACAACACAGAGTTGTTTTCAACTTGCTCTCTCATCCACTTCTGAAATTCCTGTACAGCCAAGTTGTTTTCCAGATGACCCGTTAATTAAACAGGGAGACTCTTCCACCTAATTCAATTTTTATCTTCTCCAGGCTTATAAGATCCCTTTGACAACAGTAAGACCTGGAATTTTGTTTTATGAAGTATGCATTTAATTCCTTGTACACATTTTGGCTTCCATTTAACAGAACATGAACTGCCCAACAGCAAAAGATTTAAAGTTTGGTTTCTAGTAACTCACATGAAAACTCTGCTCTCCGTAGGCACACTTCTCCATATTGCTGCCTGATTGCCACCTCCCAACTCACTTCAAACCTTTTCTTGGTTACCAAAAGCATCCAGCATCCCATTACAAAACGTGGTAATCAGCACAATTTCCCCCACTAAGGGGGAATGCTGTGAGACAGGTTTGTTTTACCCTTTGGAGGATGTGCTGTTGCAAAAGCAACCCCATTACAAAATAGGAAAATAGCAAACTCAGCCTTCACCAGGGGAAAAAAAAAAGCACAAAACTTTCTGCCTCTGCTACTCCAATTGTGAAATGGGTCTGGAAAAGGTAACTAAGGAAAACTTGGCTGCTGACAAGAACTGTGCACTTATTCACCAGGTGTCATTTCCTCCTGTGAAGTTTATGGCATCCCCAGGCTGTGATTTAGGGACTACCATAACTACAGAGTTGTTCCAAATATTTCCATCTAGTGCTCTAGGAATGAGGAGAATCAAGAGTAAAAATTTATCCTTGAAATATCAAAGTATTCAGCCATTAAAGACATAATTGCCAAACTACATGTACAGTTTAAACTCAGCTTCTCTTAAGCTTTTGGGTTCACTGAACCAGGGAGTTAAAAGGAAATTTTCAGATAAAATGCATCCATGAGGATTTTCAGCCCAGAAAATTAAGAAGTTTAACACTCCATAAGACGTGAATAGCTATGAAGAGCTGTGAGCAACAGCAGGAACATCTATTTCCATATATAACAAATATTTTGTCAGAAAATATTTACACAAGCATTTGAGACCCTTTAAAGTAGTATCAAGCTAGGTACAAACCCAAAATTTGGATTGAAACTCTAAAGGTTACTCCAAGAGAAGCACAGACCCTGAACACAGCAAGAAAACATTACTAAGCCAGAACTATGGCTGAAATTAGGAAAAATTGTGATCTGAAATCTGCCTGTATGATGATAGGGCATAGGAGAGGAGGAAACCCCATGCCAAGATCCTGGTTCCCCACCCTAGAATTATGTTAGCTGGTGGAAGATACATCACTGCTCTTCTGCAGGGCAGTAAATCTCTTTCTAAAGACTATTTTTGGCGAGCAGCCCTCCCTCTGAAAACAAGACCGAATGTTTTTGTACTCGACAATAACTCGGTAAAACAAACCACCTTTTCCTGGTCAGCAGGACGAGCCTAAGCAGAAAGGCCAGCCTGGCGTCCCCAGAGCAGCGGGGATGAGTTAACCCGGGCCAGGGCTGGCCGCTCCCCGCTGCAAGGAGCTCAGTCCCCGGGCCGGCGCTGACACCCGGCGGCCGGCGGGGCACAGCACAGGCGGCTGCTGCAGCTCGGCCGAGCCCGCACCGCCCCTGGGCAGCACCTGCAGCACAAGCAACGCCAGGCAGGGAGATAAAACGGGGATCGGTCTGCCAAAACTAGGACACGCTTCTCTAATCTAAACATTCGGCGGGACGAGAGAGACCAGAGCATTACCAACACACAACAGGAGACACAACATCTGTACCACGTTTGTAATTACACAACATCTGTACCACGTTTGTAATTAAAGATGCTGCATGTCAGACATCATCCAAGCTGGATCTGATATTTTCCATGCAGTTACGAGTGTCTGCATGTTCTATAATAGTTATAGTGTAAGAAGTTCTTTTTCTGGCTCTGGATTAAAGAGCTGAAGGTGTATAATTAAAACCAGTGTATTTGTCTGTGTACTTAGCTTATTTTCTTTCACCATTTTCTGATACATAACATTAAGCTACGTAAAACAGGGACAGGACATTAAGAACAAATTAAAGAAGAAACTGAACTACCACAATAAGAAATTGAAGTGTGGCAGCTGGTATTGTTTAAATGAAAGTGCTACACTGTTTGCAAGAGCGTGCATTAATATTTCATAACACACACTTTGGTCAGGGAAGCCCACATGATGTTTTGTGTACATTAAGGAGGTAAATGAGAGGCAAATATGAGATAGAGCTTTAGTACTCACTGTGTAATTTGATCTGACAGCAGAAATGGACAGAAAGAAAACAAAGGAAATAATAAAGAAAAAACCTTACAAAATGAAAGAGTTTAACAGAATGAAAATAGAGCAAAATAATTACATATGATATACCTTGGAGCCAATCCACACCTTCTTGTAATCCTTCTCCTTTAAGAGCATCACTGGCACTGAAAGAAACAAATCAAATTTCCAAAACATTGTAAAAATACCAGTTTGAGTTGAGTCATCACCAAACTTGTAATTTAGGTAATTGCTAAGTAGCATCAGGTACAGTTTCCTTAAGTTTTCTTCCCATGGAGAAGACTGCTCTCCTCAAATGATATAGGCTACCTTCCCCATAGGGAAACAGCATTTCATGATGTGATCTATTTTAATTCCAGTTTCAAGGCACAAGGAATCATTCCTAGAACATGAGGGGCTCTGGGAGAGCTCCCACATGAGACAGGCACACTGTGCAGCACCTCCCTCCTCAGACAACGCTGTGAAAGATGTTTACTCCCTCCAACAGCAGCCATGAATCATGGAATCATTTAGGCTGGAAAAGACCTTTAAGATGATGAAGCCCAAATGTCCTCCACGCAGTTCCCACACACAGTGAGAATGCTGGAGTAGTGGAAGGAGGAATTATGTGTGTGTGTACACACTACATTGTATCAGCAACCCCAGGAGTGTCTGGTAATGTGTAAAACTATTCTGTTACACTGACAGCACTCTAAATTCACCTTCTGAATCACTGGGGGATAAGTTTAAATGCTCTTCATTCTTAAGTTTATGAAAACCAGCACAGCAGTGAATCTGGACTGTAACTGCAGTTACCTATCAAATGGTCTTCCAAGAAGCTTGGGAATTGATGAGTGTGATTTCTGGACAAAAACAATGTAATCAAGTTTAACATTAAAGGGCCTAAAATGAAAATTGTAGCTTTCAGCAGCACTTAGCTGCTCATTTCACTCTTATTTATAACAGGTGAGGACTTTAATAGTAGTACAAAAAACTAACTTCTATAAAGCACTTCTGATAAAAGGAGAGTTTTTTCCTTGTGAACACCAGCACTAAGTAAAGCTTACATCCTTCAGGAAGAAAAGAGTAGCTCCTACAGCTAAAAGTCCCCTCAAATATGACTGGGTACAAAGAGTACAGTGTCCCTTTGAATACAGAAGAGAACAGTTTACTAAATGGCCCTTCAACAACAGTTTACTGAAGCATCTGCAGAGTGGAAAAGGAGTCCAAAGGTTTTATTATTGATATCCTCAAACCTGCAAGGTAATCCAGCAGGAACAGTCTGATTATAATTCTACTCAATTTCTCAGCAAAATATAATGGCAACTGTTGTTCTGATATCAACCCTGCTTTCTGATTTCACTGGAAATCCTCCATTCCATTACTTGGCTAAGAGTTCTGCTGTGAAAACTTTAAAGACACGGTCTAAATGAATGCACTGTACATTTAAAGTAAGTTCCACCATAAGTATTTTAATATTACTACTGTTTCACGTAGAATCTGTCTTTTATCTGCTCCATTTATTTTATACAGTAGTGAGTGGCACGACAGGGCTAAAATAGGAATGCACAAAGCAATGCCAATAAAAGGACAGAAAAAGAGAACTTTACCAGATATGCCAGGGCTTGTCTTTGATGTTTTCTAGGGACAGCAACTGAGAGACTTTCACAGATGACACTGCATCCCTGAGGTCCATCTTGTTAGCAAAGAAGAGAATAGGCAGTCGACGGTGCTTAATATCTAGGCATGAGCAGAGACAGGAGCCTCAGGACATGAGGCAACATTCACTCACCTCTGCATGGAAAAAGGCACAAACAGCACAGCAAGGTATTCTGCTCACCTGTAGCTGCAATTCTCTGAAGGTTGTATCTTACTGAGATGCACACACTGTTGGGTCACCTGGCCTCTGCTGCATGCTTCCAGAATGTTCACAAACTTCCTTGCAGGTTTTGGAACTTCCACACCCTTTCCCCCCCCCAACCTTATACCCACATTTCAAGCTGGAGATAGGAATTGCTGGTGAAGCTGAGGAACAAAAGATAAAACTGCCTACAAACACTGCACATCTCTGCTTAGAGAGGACTGGATGTATAAAATGGATGGAAAAAATCATTTGTGTTCATTCATAATGTCACAACAACAGTTGAGAAGGGTAGTCTGAATTATCCTTTAGTGTCCTGGAAAGCATCTATCACTTCATAGAATTTATAAAATTGGAAAAAAATGCACATGTCTGGGCATCCTTTATTCTCCCTTCCCTTGAAGGATGACTTCTCCAGAAGCTCTTTCAGCTAGCAGTGAGAACTACAGACCAAAGTACCCTGGTGGTTTCTGGAATACTTACACATGGACAAGCTTAAACCTTACAGATTACCCCAAAAGATTAGGTGGTGATGGAAAGGAAACAAAGTATTCTTTCTTCAAAGTTACAAAGGTAACATGGACAAAAAATTACCAGCACCAAGACTAACTCTCAGAGTTCTTCATATTATTTATACAAAGGATGATATACAGGATTAGAAAAAATCTAGGTTTTAGTCTATTCATCCGTGCTTGATAGGAAAAGAACTTACAGTCTACCACCTCAATGAAAATTGCTACACAGGCTCTTTTTAAGATAGTAAAAAGAAAAGGTTATTTCACATAGGAGACTAGGTAAGGATTTATTTAAAAATGTCAAACATAATCCATCCACTCCTGCTGATGGGCACGAGGATGATAAAAACCTCCCAAATCCCAACAAACTGTCAGTGCTGAAATGGTTTGAACTTTCCTAATGATGTTCTTTTCTACCTCCCTACTAAACCTTTCCACAGAATCAGTGGAGACAATACTACCTCTCCCACATTCATTCAGATGATAAGTGCTGATCAAAACACTGACCATTTTCACAATCTGTGTACCCTGTCTGGAGCTCTTTTGTCCTCTGATATCCACAAACACGAGTCCAAGGCTTCACAATGCAAGCACAGTATAAATAAATCTCTGTTTTGATTCCATAGTTGAACAGCTATTGAGTCTCCTGACTGAAACTTTTAGATTAATTTACAATATAATTAAATGAACCCTGGTACCCACAGGTTACAGGTTATGGGTAAATTAAAACCACAAATTAGCTGACATCACATATGTAAACAGCCAAATTAATCAAGGAGTTTCCAGTGTTTTCCTGAACAATTAGAAAGGGGCACAACCTGCCCACCCAGACTCGTAATGCACACCCAGAGATATTTGCTAAATTAAGTAGTGGTCACAGAAATTTGTATTATTTCCTAATGTGCATTATTTCCCTCCCACACTTTTCACAGTTACTAATGGAAAGCAAACACTTTCTGCCTGCAAGTGGTTATGAATGAATGCATTAAAATATATTCCAGACTCTAGATGTGTGACGTGCAATTTTACACAAAGAATTTCAAGTTTACAAGATTTTCAGTTTAGTTTAGAAGCATGTGCTGGAGGTGAAGTGACCCAAGAGTCATCATGTAATCCAGGTCATCTATGGCTACTGTCTTGCAAAGTGCTGAAGAATGAAATTTGAGTAAAAAAACAAAATATGATGCATCTATGATTAAACAAGCTGTTATTTGAAGAGTTCACTGTGTAAGTAAAATAATAAAATAAGTAAAATAATAAAATAAGTAAAAATAATTTATAGCTCTGATTCACTAAAGAGTCCCAGCTAGTACAACTTCTAACCATTAATGATTCACAGGACACATACCCATTCCTTTCCCTCAGGCAAAGCCTGGCAAAAAGACAGGGAACTGTTTTACTGTGGGACTGCTAAGATTTTTCAGAGAGAGGAAATGATTCA
>WEIU01019891.1:89136-99460 GCA_013389925.1 Aegithalos caudatus | reverse complement strand
TCAATTCCATTTAGAACTTAGGTAAACAAGTACATTTAAACCACTCCAGGAGGATGACACAGACTGAAGCACAGATTGGGAGAAAGGAGGGTGTGCAGGAAGAAAGGCAGAACACTAATACAAATAAAAATATTGATATAGCAAACCAGTTTTATTGATTCACCTAACAGCTACTTTTACTGAACATTATCCTAGAAGAACTTTTTAAGCCCTTTGGTTCTCTTAGATGTGATATATCTAAACTGATAAATCAGTGACACTGTTGCTGTGTTGGGGCTAAGCCACTCCAAGGCAGAAATACACCACTGCTCTCTTTTGGCTCTCAGGACTGCAGTCAATGGCCAGAGCCTGGTCTTGTATAACTTGAAGACACAAATTCATGAATGACTGAACAGCCCTGAGCTGCTAGGTCAGCATTAGTGACCTATTAATGCATAAGTGAAAAGCCTCACGCATGGTTGCTTCTACTCTGTCTAAACATTTTCACTCTTCTGACCTCTATTAAACCAGTAACTTCTTCCAGCAGTCTTTCCCCCTAACCCTTGTCTCTGTGTGGTTCCACTTTACTAACAGAATTGGCTTTTACTGCTGCAGTTAATTCCTGAGTTGGCACAATGTGTCCTGGCCTCTGTGTAATCCACCTGCAGCCTTTGGCTCACCTCATTCTCCCTGTGACTTTTGTAACACTGTCTTTTCAGTGTCTGCATTTGAAGTAGGCCATACCCTTGAATGAGAAATATGACAACAAGAAGGCCCAGTCAGCTCCAGCATCTTTGTTTATGAATTAAAGTGTGAAATACTAATATATTATATAGTCTTCATGGAAAACAAAGGCATGGGAACATATTTGGCCCTATCACACATTGCTTTTTTTAGAAATACAACTCAGCTTTTCCTTTCTTATTTTCAGCATGGGAATCCAACAAGTTAAGGCTCTATCAGTTTAATAAATAATTAAGGAATCACATGATTATTTCACTTTAAAGTTCTGAGATGTAGTTTTATATTCTGGTTAGGCAGAGCAACTACCAAAAGTGCTGAAAGCCAAAACTGCATATTGCTTACAGACACATCCCAGTAATGTTGGATACATGGAAAGGCAAAGAATTGACTGATATCAGAACTTAATTAAGATGCAGTCTCATGTAAAAAAAACAAAACAAAAACAAAACCAAGCCAAACCCCTAAAACCAAGACACTGATCACGAATTCTCTATATCTTCTTCCACAGGGAATTGGAGCCTCTCCAGCTCCCAATTCAAAGTCTATTCTTTCTCAAAACAATGTAACTTTTGATCTATATTGATTAAAAAGAGACCAACCCAACTCAGTGTGGAAAGCTGCAGGTGACCAATTTCTAGATGTGAATAAGTAAAAAAAAAACCTACATTTTTCAAGACAATTACTGTGCTAATATTCAAGAATGGACAAAATATTTGCAAAGTATTCAAAATGTGTCAGATAAAGGCTTTTCTTAAGACAACATAACAAATATGGACACAGAAGGGGAAAAAAGCCTCCTCACCTGGATGATTCAGAAGGGTGTCAAGTTCTTCTTTGGCCACAACCATTCTTAATTTGTCACTGCTATCAATGACAAAAATAATGGCTTGGCCTTCTCTGCATAACATAAAAAGAGCAAAGAAGCAAATTACAGGTTCTCAAACTGTGAATAAGAAAAGGCTGCAGAAGAAACAAGTCCAAACAAAGCTGATTTTTCCTATAAATTTTTGTCATTGTTATTTACTGTTAACATTTGAATCCAATCCAGTCTTATTTCTGAAATTCCATCTTTTGGTAACATGCATCATTTTTTTAGACATGAGGTAGTTACCTGCCCCTACAAGGTTCAGTCTCCACACACCTTCTAGAAAAGCTTGATTTTACTGCCCAGACTGAAAAATGAACTCAAAATGTAACCAGCTCCTATTTTGACATTGTGGCCAGGCAGGAAAAAAAACCCATGAAGACAGAAATTCTGTATTTCCTGTACTAAAGTTTATTTAGAGAAAGGTCAAATACCTTTCTAGAAAAAACCTGTGTCCACAGCCAGGCATATGCAGGTTATTTTAACTTTCAAATATCCTACATAAACAGGATCTTTCTTTTCTTTTTTTTTAAACAACAGGTAAAATCTTCCAACTATTTCAAATCATTAGGACATTTTGCAGGTAGTATGACCACAGTCACAACATATATGCAACTATTCAACTCATTATTTCAGGATGTTACTGATATTTTATGACTTAATATTCCATTTATTGAAACTTATTTTGAAAACCAATAAAAGTCTCACCAATTCATAATTCACTAGTTATAAACACCCACAGAAAGCATACTTACTTTATATTTTAATGTAATATTCATTTCTCCTTTGCTTTACAATTCTCTGTGTGACCATTATGAATACATTTTTTAGCCTCCAGCACCATCTACCTTTGTATTTTGATAAGAAACTGTTCTACACCTACTGGAAACCAGAAATAACCTGAGCAGCCCAAGACTGCATGAGGAGGCCCACTCCTTTCAGGTGTACAGAACCTTTAATAAATAAACCTTTTGCATATTAGCTGAAAATGCCTAGGCAATTTTCATGAGCACAGAGTATTTTACCAGAGGAATCAAGAGTACTGGCATGTATTTACCACAAGAAAACCAAAACAAAAAAAAACCCCAAAACTTCACAAAGAAGTAACAAGGATAAGGACACAACATGACTTTGTGATTATTTAAGATAAGTGTACTTAGAGGATGACCTAGAAGATACTTTCAAGCTGAACAGAAGAAAAGTCCAGACTTGAAGGACTCCAAGGCAATTACTTTGACACTTGCCCAGATTTAATTTCCTGCAAAATTACATCTTGTTTAACTTTATAAATTGAACAGCACACAAATATTTTATTAATATTTTTATTTAACTAATGCAAATTATTGGTTTGATACTGTTCTTAGAAGTTAATCTTAAATAAGTGCCTACTGCACTGGATCAGGACCAGAGTGGATACAAGTGCATGTTTCATTCTCAGCATAACCTAAAAAATTCTCTTACTGTTAGAGAGTTATTGTTAAGAAGGAAAAGCCATTTATGCCTCACAAGGGATAAGTTACTGCATTAAATCCAGCAATCACAAAAATTATTTGCTTATGAAGCACTCTGCTAGCATTTTGAGAGCAGCCTGAGGGCATCAGTTACTGAAATGCAAATCTAACACTCTTGAACAATGAAGATCTCCTAGCCAAATGTTTTCAATGCTAACACAATTTGCACAGGAGGGAGAGGAAGCATTAATCCTCAATTAAAAAACAGTTTAAGCTCTACCACAACTGATATTAATATTTAATCAATATTATAATCTTCAGAATTTCTCCCTTCTATTTCTCCAAGCTACTTCTGCATGGTTTAGTATTGTTTGTGTGATCTACATCAGGCATTACAGAATAGCAATGAGACAATGCAAATAAAGATGAAGTTTCACTAAAAGCTCCAAAACCAGAGAATGGTGCCCCATCTATTACCAAAAGGCAATACCAGAGTGTTATAAAGTACAAGAATATCCTTTTTAATAAATAACATTAAGAATGTTCATTCAGGTTCTTTGTTGCATGTGCCTTATACTCTGAGGTTCACTTCCCTCACCTCTAAAAATCTCAGCCATCAGCCAGTATCTTGCAGGTTTTAAGTCATTGGCTTACAGAAGAACTGAAAAATTGGAAACCTAACTCATCTTGAGCTTTCTTACAGGATTGGTTTTTATGTTTCAACATTTAAATCTCATAATCTCTAGTATATATCCCCAAACTTGTCTCTGAAAGGACAGAATAACAGCAGATAAAAACTTCCAGTTGTTAGAACAGAAAGTTTTATTTATCCAGACTAAACCTGTCAAACACCAGGTATAAGCCTTGTCTGAATAATTTCTAACCATTAGATATTATCATACTTCTGTTTAAATAACCTACACAACAGTTAATATGAACAGCAATGCTTTAAAATAAATTATAGGCTTACTTGTAGTAGTGTTCCCAGAGGTCTCTGTATTTCCCTTGACCCGACATATCAAACACTGTGAAAGACAAACTGCAAAGAGAAGAAGTGCATGAGGCCAGAAAAAAGAACAAAACCCAAACCACATCCATTTTCTTTGCTACCCTGACCAAAAAAACTCCAACCAGGTCAATTAGAATCCAAATCAATTCAGAAAAATTCCCAAGGGAACTCTGGTTGCACTATCTGCCTTCAAATGATTGTAATCAGTTTTGCAGTCTTATTATAAAAATATTTTACAATGGAAAATGTGTTTATTATCTGAATAAAAGAACTAAACCAATTATTTAAAGTTAAATCAAATGCCAAATAAGCTCCCATTCAGTCTCTCTCTCTATCATGCTGGTATCAAATATTGTTTATGAGTAAATGAAATTCAGATGGACCATGACTTAAAATCCATGGTCTGTCTTAAATTCTGTGCCTAGACAGGTATAAACATATACAAAATAAAAAGCTTTTTTAAAAAAAATAAATAAATTCCACCTTTAGGAAGAAAAGGAATTACATTTTGGTAAAAGCAGGTGAGTTCAGATGACCAAGCTACAAAGAGCAGTCTTTGCCACTGTGAGATTTCACTCAAACACTACACACAGCAAGGCAACTTACTGAACTCTACAAAAAGTTCTCATCTGCTCCTGAAATGTTTACTGAGTTCAGAATTAGGCTCTCCTTTTTTGGGTAGCCCCAGGTAGCTCTCCAAAACAATAAGGTTAGGAAAAGGAAGCTCTCCAGACATCCTTTCCACTCTATGTCCAGACATAGGGTTGTGGGTTTGTCGGTTTGTAGAGTTTGAGGTTTTGGGTGGTTTTTTTTAGGGGTTGTTTTGTTGTTTTTTTAAATCATTCTACACAAGGTATTTACAGATCATCATCTCTTCTACTACAGTATCAGAATTAAAAAAAACCAAACAATATAAATTTACATTCTTACACAGGAAGTCCCAAACTTGTCTGATGTACTTTATTGAGACAGAGCTCAGGTGTGGAAGCTCTTAGAGAAATATGAAATCCTCTCAGTCTCACGTATCAGCTCAAGGAAAAAACAATTTTCTGAGCTCAAGGAATAAACAATGTTCTTGCACATCTCCCACCCACTGAGGCCACACTGCTTGAAGACTACCTACACACACTAAAAACATCCAGTGAAGGCTACAAAATGATGCTGCCTCCTTGAAATATCCTCCTGTCACGACATCCTTAATCTAAATCTTAGTCTTCATTCAACTAATGACTTCTTCCTCTGTTTCTTGGCCTTTGCTCCTGCCACCTTTACATTGCTAATGCTGTAGCCATCCTTTTGCATTTAATGAGATTACACTGCAATCTGTTCAGAGTACCTCCAGTGAGAGTGCTTAATTTAGGTTACCAGATTGAGAGTGGAATATAGGCTGCCACCTCAGCAACTGTCTCTCCTCCAGTCTGTAACACTGCCCTATTCTGAAACTCAACAGACAGGGATCAGATGTTTATACATGCTGCTGTAAAAAAACTAAAAAAAAGAATTAATTTGTTTTAATAGTTTTATAGCAGCACAAAACACACATTCTATTCTAACACACTCAGTCCTGGATCATGATTAGGTCTTGTGGGTACTACATTTCAACAAACTGCAATGTCATGTCATTACCCCACTACACATGATACTCAGTTACAAACCCATTGACAGAGATAATTAAGTCCAACTATTGTATAATAATCACTACTGCTAATGAAGGAAGAAGGAAAATACTACCTTGAAGTTTTGAATTTCTCTATACTGAATCCTATTGTTGGAACGATGTCCTGGGTTTGAGCCTTTGAAGGAAAGAAATTTGATTTTACAATCAAATTAGAAAATGCCAATACTGAAATATATTTGAAACACGAATACATTACAGATCTATTTTTGCCCCAAACTCTGCAATATTAAAAAAGTTCCCACAATAGTAAAGTAACTCAGAATCAAGGGATTTGTATTTTCTGGGGAACAGAGTGAACACTACTGGAATTGCCAAAACACAAAGCATCACTAAGAGATCTGTCTGGTAACTGATTTACTACTGAGCTGGGAAGGGATGGGCTCCTTTACCCAAGGAACCTATCAGCAAAGTTAGTGGAAAAGAATAGCTCCTCTAAGAAGCATGGATATTGAGCAGGAAGAAAGGTCACATCCCATAGATCACAGAGCTGTCTGAGAAAGTGACATGCAATCCTTGCACAGACTCCTAGAGCCCCTTATTCCAAACACTGTCCATAGGCAGGTCCAGCAGAAATAGCTGCAGACAGATGGAAAACATTTGGAATTGCCAGGCCCTAATATACTGCTCCTGGGCAAGGCAGCAGTTCTTAAGAAGACTGGGTTAACCCAAAGCTCAGAATCACCTGTCCATTGAACTTACTAAAAATAAACTGTTTTATTAACATTGATCTAATGACATTTGTTGCATGCTAGACTGCTTGGCATGTCTTACAAGGGTAGGACTTACACAAGTTGGATACAAAGTTATCCTCCTATAAATTCTCATTACAAATTTTTTAAAAAAATATTCTACTTGTGTAATTTCCCTGAGAGCTTCTCTAATGCCCATTATTGTGATAAATCTCCAAGTCTGTGTTCAACTCTAGTTAGGAATCCTTTAGTTCTTAAGGGATGACAGAAAAAAGAAAAACCCCCTACAAAAAAGGTCTCAGTAATTACATAAACTGACATAAAGATACAAATTGCCTGGTACAAATTGTAGCCTTTCTCCCAAACAACTGGCAGCAGATAGCAAGCAGTTTATAGTCTTTGTTTATAAATCTACTCAATTTTCAGTGGAAGAATAATTGCCAGGAGTGGAAGAGTAGCAGACTCTTCACTACATCACTTTTTAAACAATATCCAGTAGACTCATCAGGTAAAATTCAATGAAAATTAATAAAAAAGCTGCTCTTGATATAAACAGCAGAAATCAGTTTCCCAGATGCACAAAGCCAAGATGCACAACCTTTGGCTTTGAACATGCCTACCATAATTCATCTACTTCTAGTTCTTAAATATATCTAGAAAAATGGTAATCCTACTATCAGACTATTAGGCACTCCTAGTGGCCTCAAACACTTTTCACTGGATGAATGAGCTGCAAGTATTAATGCTACTTATTTTGAAAATTGTTATGCTTTAAAAGCAGTGAAGTCACCCTTAAATGTGCATCTTCAAAATTATTACTTATTTCATTACTTCTTATGCACTTACTATTTTTCAGGAAGAGATTAAAATGATCACGATGAGTTGTTGTACAATTGTATTAAATGTACTAAATGTTCAACATCACTTGTAACTGCAATCCTGTGGCAATTATTTAAATGATTTAAGTGACTATTTCAGATCCTGATTTCAGCCATCATAAACCCTTCCTTGCTGGGTGAATTTAACAGAGGTGTGCCACAGTAACAGTGGGGGTTTTTTTTTGGAAAATAACGTGCGTGTGAATGCATATCCTTAGTTGTATTTAGCTGGAAAATCTTAAATATATTTGTTCCACTGTGCTAAATCACAAGCTCTTCCCATCTTTTCCAGGGGCACAGTATAACAGCACGCAAACCCAGCTCAAACAAACACCCAGCAGCGAACCAAGCAGCCTACTTACATTTGAAGGTTTAAGTTTATTGATGATGGTGGTTTTGCCGCTGTTGTCCAAGCCAAGGCACAAGACGTGAACCTCCTTTTTCTTCAGCCCAAGCCATCCCGCCAGCTTGTCAAACAATCCCATGGCTGTGGCTGGAACTCACAGGGATGGATCACCTGCCGTTCAGGGAATCAGAGCTGTTGGAAAAGCGCTACACGTGCTGGCACCGAGGGTGGGCATGGGGCTGAGCAGCTCGCGGCTGGCAGAGGATGGCGTGAGCAGGACCCTACACAAACACTGTCCCCGGGGCTGGCTCTGCACATAAGCACACCGAGGGTAAGCTGATTACAGCCGGGAGGCCTCGATACCAAAGTAGACTGGCTGTTTATAGCCCTGGCTACATCACACAATGCCCTTGATTTGCCGGGCGGAAAGCACTGCCGCCGTTCCGAGCGGCCCCAACAGGGGCACGGCTGCAGCGCCACCGGGGCTCCCACCAAACCGGGCAAAAAACAAAAGGAGGGCCACTGTCTTTACCTCCCACTGTCAGCAGTCCATCGTTCAGACAACAAAACAGTGTTTCCCTTCTTCAGCACCTGCTACGTAATTTACTGAACCCTGCATTAAATAAAGCACTCTCTGTTGATTCAATTCAAACTCTACTTCTAACATGTTTTGCCGATAGTGATGTATAGTATGAATTAGGAAACTCTTCATTCACCACAAATAGAAACTGATTAAAATAGATCTAACAGACACCAAAACATTCACCCACACCCCAGGGAGATGCCAAACCTCTGCTGCTGCCCAGACTCTGGCTGAAGTTACCTGGCAGTGGCACATTCCAAGGAGCTTACATCACGTGTACCCCTGCAACACCTGTCTAAACGTACCCTGCAAAGAGGATAACCCTTGTCTGTGCTGAATGAATCCCACTAGAAATATCTCAGCAATCACACAACTGAAACCTTTGAGATGCCTTGAATAATAAAGTATTTCATTCACATCAGAGGATTTCTGGAGTGGTGAAGGCTATTTTTTTTTTCTTAATAAATTAAAAACACACAGCACTGGACAACTCAGTTGCAAGCTTAATTACCCCAGGAAATCATAGCAGGGGGAGAAAAAGTTAAAACCCCCATCAATAACAAATCTTTGATCACACTTTTTCACTAACTGATTACAAAATGATGGTTAACTGCTTTTTTAGTAATTTCAAAACTTTGCATGTAATAAAGTCACATAAGTAATCGTTTTGGGTAAAGGATGATTTTTCCTTTTTGACTTCAGATCTTTTTTCGAGCTTTATCTGGAGCATTTTAATTCAGGACTAGTCGTGATCTACAACACAGCTGCACAGTTATTACCAAGTTAAAAAACCACCAACATCAATTATAGCATGTCTCTCATTCTAACCCCCTTTGTTTTATGCCTCACTCCTTTTCTCATCCATATACACAACTCAGAGAGCAGACTAAAACTGTTTATGATCAAATTAACCTGACAAAACCCAGCCCCAAGACAATTTCTTATCCAATCAAGAACTTCATCTATATATTCTAGACGATAAGGTCAAAAACATACATTGTAGGCACACCTAAAATGAAACAGGAGGAAATACAAACCCTTAAAAGTACTTCTGTAGCCTCACTTTTAAATCCAAAACCCTAAATACACAACAGTTTCTAGCAATATTTTAATTAGAGCCGAATTTTTCTAGCAAATTTTCCTACCAGTTGGCACAGTCATGATTCAGAACATAGCTGAAAGAAATGTACCCTTGACTTCTTGCCCTGCCCCTATTTTCATGGTTTTTTCTCACCTGTGAAGAGTTACAGCAGTTACAGCTGGCACAAGTGCCTTTTTTCCCCCTCTTTTTTGCCAGCTGATATTTTGCCCACAGTGCTATACAGCATACATGAAACATCTCTGAAAATTATTTAAGCCAGAGTCTGGTCTGAGAGCTTAACAGCAAACTCTATAAGCTTTTTTCTTAAGAAAGGATGTTCTTTCATGTCTGACCTTTGTCTATTTCCAAGCCTAACCAACAACAAAAGAGATTTGTTCTATGAAATAGAGAGCAGCCAACAAACAAGCTCTAAATGATGTCCAGGTGTTAGAAAGCCAAATTAATTTTTTTCAGTAGAATTGCCTTGTTTAGGCTTAGGGCTGGATATATTTCAATGGTCTGAGATCCAAAAGAAAAGAAAGACTGAGCATACAGACTAATTAGCACGGGAATCGAGAGAATCATTAGCCAACAGAAGACAGGATGCTAATTAATAAGAGAACTAGGTGACTTGCAGTCAGTGAACATTAATGCCTTTGTTTGCTAAGATGTATAAACGGTGAAAAGCTTTGGTAGCGGCCGCGCTGGCTTGGTGGATTTGCCTCTTAGCGTCCCTTTCTGCGCAGAACCAGAAATAAATCAAATACCTCGGCTCTGAGCGTGGCTCGGCCTCTGGCACACTGGGAGCAAGGCCCTGATTCGGGACAACGCCTGGGGACAGCAGCTCCCAGGGACGGCCTTGCCTTCCCTCCCGTCGGCACCGCAAGGCCTCGGGCCGGCTGCCGCGGGTCCCTTCTCCCAGGCCAGGACAGCGTCTCCTCTCCCAGAGCGGCACGGGAAGGCCGGTACCGGGTCCCCCGGGAAGGAAGGAAGGAAGGCAGGCAGGCAGGCCGGTACCGGG
>WEIU01019891.1:45172-79577 GCA_013389925.1 Aegithalos caudatus | reverse complement strand
TTTTCTTTTTTTGATGAAGGAAAGATTTACTTAGTGCATTACTGTTATCTCACCTAAATTAATGCAATTATTCCAACATAAATTGATAACAGTGAATCAGGCCTGTGTGTCTTACTCTGTGATCTGGTTGGAAGCATAATCTTTTCTGAGTTGCTTTCTGATTTTCATTCTTTGTCACTGATATAAAATGGCAGCCTTTTCCAAGACTTAGGGAGTACCCTGTGGTTTACAAACTGTAAATGAAGAAGTAAATACCATTATGATTACAGAAAGCAGTTAGTTCCTTTTGATATACACATAGATTATACTGATTACCCAAATGCACGTTTTTAACAGAAGAGCTGTAATGCTTGAGCGTGTTGGAATGCCACAGAACTCAAAAAACACCCTCCAAAGGACACAGGAATGAAGAGGAGCATCTGCACAGGGTTCCATGTGACATGCATTGCAGATCTGAGTGGGGTTCCCACAGCACGTGGCCATGTGGTCCTGCCCCTGTGCCCAGGAGTGCATTATCCCATGCAAAAGTTTGCAAATGTAGCCCAGCACGTCTGTGTCAGTTGTCTGAATAAAACATGGAAGCTGGAAGTCTTAGAGAGGTACAAATATTATGTTAGGCCTTTGCTGACGTTTTCTTGCATGTAAATATGGCTATTGAAGGGTTCTAAAGGTAGTACCTCGGATGTCCTTTAGAGATCTTGACTAAATGAAGATCTGGCCTGGCATAACCAGAGCTCCATTTCAGCAGAGTTTGCTTTTTAACTTCTAAAAGCAGTTAGAAGTAGACTCAAGGCAACATATTACCACACTGCTGTCCTGCATCTCCTTTTCTGCCTTTGTGTAAGGTCACTGCGTCCTGCAGCCTGTAACTTCCAGCAGCAGTGGGGCTGCCCTTGGCTGGAGGATATGGCTGGCCTGTTCCCATGGGAATAATCCCATCACCCCACCCATGGTTGGCCCTCTGGGCTCTGCTGCTGCTGCTGGAGATGATTCCCTATCCAACAGCAGAGGCCTGCATGTTTGAAACAGAAAGCTTTTCTGAAATCTGTGTGCCACAACAGAGCTGACAACCGTGTTTTACATGTGGTTGTGGGAATGCTACAGCCAATTTTCCAGTAGTAGAAGCAAATGCTGAGTATTACATTAAAAAAAAGGGGTTGTAGGGTGGTGAGGAATCCCAAGGATAAACAAGTTTTCCAACCTAATCTAAAATTTAAAGCATAAAAAGTGTCGAGTGCTAAAGTAATTGAAAATCAAGAACCTTCCTTAAGATTTCAAACAGATTACTCTCACTTATGCTTCCAATTATTCACACAATGAAGACTCGCTACATAAAATCATCAGTCATTTCTGCAAACAATACTAATATTTTGAGGCACCGGCTTACCAGCATTCAAACTATTGCAAAGTAATATAATGATAGGACACATACATTTGGATTTAATTAAGAGATAAAATAAATATTTATGTTAAACTTCTTTTTGATTGCACATTTGGTGTTGGAAGTTACATGGTCACAGAACATGAAAGAAGTCAAATACTTTTTGATCTACCAGCAAATTCTAAATACATCGATAAAGAAGCCACACCAGGCCAAATAGATTACTACTTTCAAGTAAGTCCATGAAAGTTTCCCAAATACTGTTATACAAAGTTACACATCCATGCTGAGTTATTCATCAATGTGTAGCAAGAGTCTTGCAGTAGGCCAGGATTTTATCGGCAGAGAACTGGTGGAGGAGCTGTGCAGTGTGATTAAAAATTCCGGTTTGGAAGCATTAACATAGAAGTACTTGTATAGTCTGAACTGGAGACTGCAGTTCTTGAAGTTGGGAAGAGCAGGAGGGAAGAATGAGAATATTTTTCCGTTTTAGAAATGCTGAGGCACAAAACACAGTTGCTTCTATTACTTTCATACATGAAATCCTTTCTCCTGTATGTGCATCATGTGTAACCGCAAAGTCTGTAAACTGCTGACTATTCGTCTCTGGTGTCCAATGAGTGCAACTCCAATTCTTCTAATGTCACTGCAAGATAAAAAGTTTCATCTAGGGTGCAAATACAATAAAGCCTCTGGTGCACAAAAGAATATAATTATATGATGGCTTCTTCTCCAGGACAGTTTACCTTCCTGGACATGGCATGTAAGAAAGCTGCAAATGGTCAATTTTGCATGTCAATTTCAATTTTTAAAAAAAACAGTCATTTAAGAAAAATAATGTAATAAAAAAATGTATTTAGAGCACTGGGGCTTTTGTCAATTAATCTTTCCAAATCTCCAGGATTAATCAGAGAGGTGAGTTCTAATAGCCCATTTTTAATAATGCGATTGCAGCAACCGTTCCCCACTCACACTTGAAAAGGACTGGGGCTTATACATTCAGTATTGCAGTTCTGAGGCAGAAGTAACAGAGGTTGTGCTTATGATGGTTTAGAGAATGGTAGTGAGGGAGTGAGAGATGGTCTAAAGATCAAATTAGCAATGAATCTTCCAGACTGACCCTGATTTCCCTCCCAGTTTCCTTTAATCTCATCCATCCCTGCACCCCAGAGTGGGTAGCTCTTGTCACTTGCAGGGCTCAACTCCTTGGCAGGAATGAAGAGCCACCAGAATTCAGCATAATCCACCAACTTTGTTTTCCTGTAAGCATCCCCAGCTGCAAGATCTGAGAAAGATCACAGGGGTGCTGAGGACAGGAAACTCCAGATATGCCAGATTTGTCAATAATGCAAATCCCACACTGGGACATACACAGATATTGCCCGTTTATCCTCAAAAACTGTAGGAAGATAGAATCAGTAAAGGAGCTCGTGGGACAAAGCATGGCCTTCCTGAGTTTCAGATGTGCAGTTCCAGATATCTGGCTCTGTATCCTCCAGCTGAGGAGCACTGGAGAACTTGCAACTATTATGTGCTTAGGCTTAACATTCTCGTGGGGCATGATACACAACACTTGAGGTCAGCAAAAATACTGAGCATCTGAGAAGCTAAAAGGAGTCAGTGCAAAGAATAAAGCTTTACAGTGGACAGTGCTTAGCATTTATCAAGGAAGGCCTGATAAAGCACAGAAAGAAGCCAGCAGGTCTTGTGTAACACAAATTATTTGAAGAAAGAGGGAATCCTCCAAAAAGTTGAAATGGTATCTAAAGAAATTAGAAAGGATGATAACCTTAGATTATCTGTAAAAGCACAGAAAGGCAGACTAAAAAGGAATTGAGGAACAAACAGAAAAAAAACCCCCAACAAATAAAATAGAAAAAATAAAATTTATAGTAAGTCCTTTTGCAAACTCAATGGGTACAAGAAAGTTGCCATAAAATGTGTAGAGTCTAATGATGATTTGGGCATAAAAGAGCACTGAAAGAGTGGCCATTTTTGGAAGACTATTTGAGCTGACATTCACTATGGAAGAAACTGAAATTATTCCCGTGCCAGATTCTTTCTGGGGGACTTGCCAGAGCTTCTGTCTGAAGTGACTGCAGGAGAGTTTATAGGACAAACTGAAAAACCAACAACAACCCATGTCCACACAAGACTACACCTAGGTAAAAGTTCCAAAAGAAAGTGAAGATGAAATAAGGGACTTACCATCAGGGTTGTGAGAGAGAAAGTTACTAGCTGTGCTCCACATGTTAAAAACATTTTTGGTTTTAAAACATTTTGTTTTAAAAACATTTGGAGCATGGTGCCAGAGAAAATGTTTCCAGGGAGGATCTGGGGAACTACAGACCCGTGAGTCTGTGATCATTACAGGGCATAAGAGAAACTACAGGAAAGTACAAAATTACTGGATGCTTGGATAAATGAGCTACTCAAGTCACCGTGGCTTTTGCAAATAAAAGTTCTGTTTTATAAAATTACTTGTTTCCAATGGATGGAGATGATCCATTTGATACACTTCACTTGGATTTCCAAAAGCTTTAGAGAATATACCTCACAAAAGCTTTATAATGAAAATGAGGAGCAACTTCTGTGTAATACAGGGTATAAGATAATGTGTAGCAGAATGTGGTCTTTGCGTGACTAAATAACTGTTTTAAAGACAGGAGGTTAGCAGTAAATTGTCAGGTTTTACAATGTAGTTATTGATATAAATCTGCAGGGACCTCTGCTGGGATAATGTTGAACATTATTGTTCAACAAACCAGTAAATGGTCTGGGAAAACGGCTGAGCAAGAGGTGAAAAACTCAGCTGGTGAGGCTGAATTGCTCAGGGTAGGAAGGGAAAGGGGCAGCTGTGCAGGGTTTTGGAAGGATCTCACAAGACTAAGTGACCATGCCATAATGCAGTAGATGGAATTGGATGTAGGTAAATATGAAGTGATGCATGTGGGAGAAAAATCAGTCCTAACTTTACATGTAAAATTCCTCAATTTTAACTGACAGCTACCATTATTAATACAAGCAGTCCCAGGGTAAAAAGACTGGGAATTTATGGGAAAGGAATAAATAGAAAAACAGATCCCAAACTCATGCTACCATATGAATCCATAGTTTGCCCAAACACACTACACTGAGTGCAGGGTTTGCATTAAAAGAACCACAGTTGGGTGGTGTCAGAGATAGTTTGAAAAACTTCCTCATGGGGACTGATGAGGACTTGATGATTTTCATATTGAAGTAAGAAAATATTTTTGCCCCTGATTTCAGTGGTCTAGATCAAAACTGATTCCCCAAGAAATGCCTGGCCTTTGGTTGTGTTTGGTGTGGTCACAGATTGATAGAGTGGATCTATCAGTTCTGGGTCTCTCCATCACACATTTCTCTTGTGTTGTTTGGGTAAATAACTGTACTTGTCTTTTGTTAGCTGAGGGAGGAAAGGAAATGAAAGCACCATTCCATACTCCACAATATTTGTGTGTCTGCAGCATCCAAATTCAGATTAACTAGTCACTATAAGGATATTAGACTATATACTTACTCAATATTCATTCTTGAAACCATATCCAAAGTTGTGAAACCTGCTGCCATGAAGTTATTTTTATACTGACCCATTTTTATGGAATCCAGCCAGTCACTGACTGAAACAAACAAAGGATATTCTGGAACTTCACCAGGTGAATCTGGCATTCTGTAAACAAAACAAACAAACAAAAAAGCAAAGGTTACCAAGCAATACAAAATATGACACCAATTTACCCTGGTAGACATAGCTTTTACTAAAAGGCAGAAGGAATGAGAGAGGAGTCTGAGCTGTAAAGGTCAGACCTTAATTGAGGATCTCTTTAACCTGTTGTCTGAAACTTATAAATCACATCAGTCTGCCAAGCTGCACTACTTAAACAATACACTTTATTAAAGAACTGCAGCTCAGTAACACACTGAGGGAAAAGACCTCTCCCAGTGCTCTTACTTTTGTTCCACTGAATGTTTCCTTGTTCAGGAAACGTTTCCTTGTTCAGATCAACATGTTCAGGATTATAATAATTTGATGATACAGTAGTCAATGTAGACAACAAGGAAAATTTAGCGTAAGATACAATTAAAAAAATTAAACCACCATGACATGATTTTTACATTTCCCTACAACCACCCCACCCCAGATGGCTCCTCATTGTGATACCATTATGCTACAGGAACACTTTGATTACAGTACTCAAAAGCTAAAACTCACCCTAAAAGAAACAAAAAGGATAAAATGGGGTATCTTTGCTTTTTACACAGAATTACATAGAGTAGCAAATAAAATTGAAGGAGCTAATTTAGTCACATTTCTTTTTGAGTTTTTTCCCCTAATATTATCACAACTGAGACAGAAAGATGGGGGAACAGAAAGATTGCAATTTTGGGGCATTGATTTCCAGTCTTATGTTCTGTGCCACACTTGGGAGGGCTCACAACTTCCACTGGCTTTATGCATTTTGTGTAGAGAAGCTGTGTGAACAAAATGCAGAAAATGCATACTGCTGTTTGTAAAAGCTTTATGATAGTCTTTAGGAGAAAGACACAATTTATTGAAGATGAAAATCCAAACTGCAAAAGCCAGCCAACATTTACTGATGGAACATGACTTAATGCATAATGTGGGAAGCAACACAACCTCATGTCTTAATGAACCATGTTTCACCCACACATATTCAATTACACTAAGTACAGTGATTTTCATTCATATTATCAAAATGATAGAGAAGCTGAAGGCCAGGAGAACATTGTTAAGTACAAACTGTAATTAAAGACCTACCATTGTCCCTTCCCATCTGAATTACTCCATGATTCTATAGAAAAAAGTTGCCCAACAACTGCATCAAGCATTCTCAAATGAATGGAAAAATCTTTCCCATGCAGGTGAAGTCTATCATAGTTCAATAAAATGTAAGTTTTTTTAGAGCCTAAGTTATGATTTAAAATAAAAAGATAAAAATACATTACTATGATGCTAAGTGAAGTGATCCAGGTACAAATAGCAAGTCTCATCTATCTATCTATCTATCTATCTATCTATCTATCTATCTATCTATCTATCTATCTGCATATACACATAGAGGATGCCATCTGTAGGGGATGGATGTTTAATCCCACAAGCCTTCCTAGTCTGTGTTGATGAAATGGCTGTAGGCCTCACTCCAGGTTTTCCTACCAACTTCTCCATTCAGCCTTTTCCACAGCAAGGTACCAGCCCCAATTTTGCCTTGCTGCTCAGCCCTTCTCATAAACATTTAAAGGTTCTCAGCAAGCCCCACTCAGGGCTTGAGAACCCCTTATAAGCCCATGGGGGTCTCAATAAAAGCACTTTTATCTTAAGGTGACTCTTAGTGACTGAACTGCGTGAGGCCACCTGGACCTTTGCTGATTTCAGATGATATGCAAGGACAGCTTGGATCAATAAGTCTACAAATACTGAAAAAATCTTTCACCACAGCCTTGCTTATCCGGTGGCTGCATTCATTTCTGAAATATTATTAATGAAAAAAACCCAAAAAACCTGGGCAACACTATCAAGAATTTGTTGTGGGATGGTAACAACATAATCTCTTATTTGGTCACTGCTGCCATTCTGCTGCAGACAAATAAAGATTTAGCAAGCTACGACACAGCTACTTTCTGCAGGGTATTACTCCAAGGCAGTTCAGAAACTGCTTGAGCACTGTCAGATGGAGAGACAGGCTGTTGAAGGGAGAAAAAAATTACAAAGGGAAAACAAGCACATAGAAAAAACACACACAAAAAAGAACAAAGAGAGTCACAAATATTAAGGATAGTGCATAAACAGAACTAAGACAAAAATAATAAGAAAAAAGCCTAATATAATCTGCATGGCTTGAGAAAAAAACCTCCTTGTACAACAGTGTATTAACAATAAGGCAAACCTTAAAAGAGGCTTAAAATTATTTGAACCTGCATGACTTTATGAACTCAGAACTTTGTGGTTCTCCCACCCCTACTTAATGCCCCAAACCACCTAATGACAGCCACTGTGTGTTCTGAAAAAACAAAATGCACTAGAAGGAGTCTTACACCAGTACATCCTCCACTAGGGTATGCAGGGTGCTGGGGTTGCGGATCAGCTTGTCCAGGAAGCTGACAATGTCACTGAACTTGGGACGGTGGTTCCTCTCCTTCTGCCAGCAGTGAAGCATCAGCTGGTGAAGAGAAGCTGGGCAGCCCATGGGAGCTGGAAGCCTGTAGCCCTCTTCAATGGACAGTATAACCTACAGAAACACAATGTGTATGATTACCAGGCATTGAATGCTGAAAGGATGGTGTGACAGTGACAATTAAGAACCAAGGATGATAAATTATCAATGGCACAGCCACCCTTACTTTATGCATTGCTGGGGCTCCACCTGGGAACCATGACTAGCAGGGTTGTGACCAGAGGAGACAGGAAATATTTTGTATGCATATGAAACACAGAAGGAACTCTTTTAGGGTCACTGGTCATCCTCTTCAAACAGCTAAGAAAGCAGGAGGGGAATAAAGGACTCACCAATAACACCATCATTTTCATCCACTTCACGGGGCCACAAACTCACCTGGTGTGGCCACTGCACCCCACCATGCTCTAATATTTGCATTCTGACACAGTGTTTGTGTGCAGCAATACCCCAATACAATCAAGCACCACCAATACACATTGTGGCACCTGACAAATTTACCTGGTATTCACATGTTTCTGCTGATCCTTAGAGTATGATTAATTTTGGCAATGTCCCCCACACCAAGTTACAGCAATGCTATTTTGCATTCTCCCTCAGAAACCTGGATGTCTGAGATGTTTATGACTAAACAAAAGTTAAAAACATTATGGTATTACCCTAAAGTGAGTGAGACCTTCAGACTCAGCAGATACAGAAAATGTGTTTGGTAAGGATTCATAAAGAAACAGGTATGAAAAATTACTGTTGATCAGAGTTGGAGGAAAGCTTATTTTTAGTAACAGGATAGCAAAAAACATTGTTTGAAAAGAAGAGTAGCAGCCTGGCTTGATAGGAGTTAGCAAAAGTAGGTAAGGTCCATGGAAAGCTTCATGGATTCACAACAGCTTACATGGATTAATCCTATGCAAGATTTAAAAAACACAAGGTAAGGTCAGGAGGTTCTGCAATGAGGGGTGACAGCAGTGGGGATGATGTTACAAATTAGACAGTGAAGATTTCTTTTGTAATGTAAAAAGGAGTGCAAAACTAGTCAGTGGCTGATCAAAAATGAAGCTAGGAAAAAGACCAGCCTTACCACACATGCATAACCCTCCCACATAAAAATCCAGCCAATGCTAAATGTTTTCTAATGTACAAATGATTGCACACAGTATTTATAACCACACAATGCACTTAGGAGGAACATACCTGCTGCACTGATACCCACTGTGCTGCAAGGAGACATTAATCATTTGCACACAGATGTATGTACATGCTGCAGACATATTAATGCAGCTGGAAGGGGTAACATTAAATTGTTTACAGCAAATCAATGTTTTACAGCACCAGCTCTGGCTTCAATATATTCAATCTTATTATCCTGGAATATATCCCTGTTCTCTATTTGAATTCTGAATTAATGCTGGCTCTGCTCAGCAATGCCTAATGCTTATGCTGCAGGCATTATGTAAATAAAATCAGAGTAATGAAGCTGTGTTAGGACCTGAGCTCCCCTTGATGGCATGGCAGGAAACAGAACGAGGCTATTGTAGCTGCTCACAGGTGCCTGTCTATGTTTTACAAACTGAGGTGACTTGGTCCTCTAATGTCCATGCTGCTGTTACAGGAAAAAATGGCACCATCACATTTCCAGGGAAGTGTTTCCTTCAGAACCTTGCCTCCCAGAGATGCCCCCGCACACTCAGATTGGGCAAAACTCAACCATGTGCATGGAATTTTGTTCATGCTTACTTTTACATTTATTACGAATGTATCTCAAGCAGTTTGTCAGAAAACACTCCTGACAGAGAGGGGCAGATCTTAGTTGGTACTGGCCACTGAAGAGGCTGTCCTTAGCAGCCTAGAAATGCAGATACCAAACTTTTTATATTTAACTGTGCCTGTTGCAAATGTGGAATTTATGAAATGTGTTTTGTTTTTAAGGCAACAGGAAAGCTGTTCTACTTTTCAGAGACATATAGCATTTGCTCAACACAAGAATAGGGGGCTGATGAGGTTTTGCTGAATTAATTTATTCAGGAAAAACCTAAAAGCAACCATAATTTTCAAGACATATTTTCTCTGCCACACTTTATTTTAACATATCTCTGAAAATGAAGTCACAGTGCATTTTGTTTCCTCTCTTGTTCAAAAGGAACATTTCAGTATGAAGAAAAATGCCAGCTGGTGCTGGGATAATTATAATTTCTCATTAATACCAGCACATTATAAAAATAAGCTGGAAATATTGCCTCATTAGTATCCCTTGTGAGGCAAGTATTATTTTTAGAGTCTAAGAAGCAAGAGTAAAGATGTGATAAGTGTCTAATACTGCAATGGGAATCAAGTCTCAAAGGAAGAATTAGAGCATTTTAGTTCCTTATTTATTTATATACTTATTTTAGCTCTTGCTCTGCCACGTGCATAGCACCCATCTCTCTGTTCAGAGAAATCAGATATTGATGTACCTAAAAGGGAAGAAGTATTAAGTTGTTCTTAGTAATAAAAAATTGTGTATTATAAAACATGTCAAGATTTTACATGTTAAGTCCTCTCAAATGCCTTTTTCCCTTATCCATTTAAGGCTGACAAAGCATCACATCAATCATGAAATCTCCATCTACAGGAAGGATACAGAAACAGCTTGTTTGATGTCAGACATAGCCATGAAGTTTGAATATCAATAGAGTTAATATTAAATATTGGTCATGACTGCCCAAACAATATTTTATGGACTTCTACACAAAATTGATACATGTTCAATTTCAAAATAATTGGCAAAAATGCCATCTGAAAATGAAGCTGTAATCTTCCTGATAGTTTCATTATTAATAGCAACAGAGATTCTTGCTTTCAAAAGTTAACTGACAGCTTTTTTAATGAGACTGAGACAGAAGAGAGTCCAGAGGGACTTGTCCCTATGTCCTCCTGACATCTGAAAAATTCTACCAGGAGGGAGAGGCAGCTGCTCCTGCCTCATGGTACAGAGCCAATCCCAGGCGCCTGCCAAGCGTTTTGATATCTCTGAGTTGAAAGAACTATATTAGGATAAGTTGTTTTTTTTTCAGTATTACAAGAAACTTTCAGGAGTGTAAGGAGTTTTATTCTGTTTGCTACAGTAGTTTTCTTGCATACCAATTACAAACCATTAAATATTCTTTTCATTTTTTCCCCTTCTTTTTGAATACTGCAGCTCTGCAACATGCATTAATTTATACGGTGGCCTCTAACAGGTGTCCCAGTAGATTTCACTCACAGCTGTTCTACAAACCAAATGCATGGAATATAAATCTTCCTTCCCTCACATGAGCATTAGCAAGCCAGATTCCTAGCACAATCTGTTCATCAGTACACTAGTTTCCTTGGAAAGTTCAATATCTTGGCTAATGTTTATTAATTAAGCAATAAGACACGACAGACTGTGCAGCAGCCCTAATTAATGGACACCTCTGGTGCCTGCCACACATCTAAGAAGTGCATTAATCAGCACCAACACAGTTTGGAAGTGACTTACCACAATAATAAAATGGTTATTTACTTAAACAAGAGCATTTCTCAAACTTAGCAACATTTTAAAGCCTCTGCATTAGGCTGTATAAAGTATTAATTTTATGAGAGGCATTTTACAACTTGCTTTCCTAAAGTTCAGCTTCCAAATCCTTGCTGGGGAATATAAATAGAGGATACTGGATTTACAGAGGTGTTGACTCATTCTGGATACTTGTGAGCAGCTGTAGACTCTGAACACCAGACTGGGTTTATTGAGGTGGCAGGTACCAGTTTAAAACCTCTCTCATCAGCTGTGCTCATCACTTACCTAGCCATGGTATAAAAAAGTGAGTTCGTTTCCCAAAGTGGTACAATTAGAAAAGCAATTGGCAAGATGGAGTGGAAAAAAAAACCCAAACCCAAACCAGACCTGACTCTGCAGAGTTTATACTTGGAAAACTTCAAGAAATATGTTAATTGCTATCTAGAGAAGAATTTTACTATGATCCAAACTCTGTGTTTTAATGGTAATGTAGCAGAACCTGTGACTGCACCCATGCAAGACCTTATTAACTGTTGTTTGCATCCTGTGTCTTTTCTGAATCTGTTTAGTGCACATCCCTCTCTGTTGTTTTCCCTGCCATCTGTACAGTACCACGGACCTTTGAAAGTCCTATTATTTCTGCAAAATAAGCTCATGTGAATTCAGGCCAATTTATTGCACGAAAAGGATTGTCCCAATATCCAGTAAAATAAGCTTTACATTATGCCTAATAACTTGACATTTCCCAATGACACTTGAAGTCACTAAACCTGTGTAGAAGGTCACAGGTGCTCACTGCTCACATTCTGGCACTGAGAGCCTGTGGATAGGAGAAAACGAGTCCTTTGTGCTGGGAACTGCTGAACTGCAGGGAAAGCCCCCAGCAGTTGGCATCATTAGGGCCTGCAGCATCATTTTGTACTAACAGACACTTTTATTTTGGATGTAGGAGTAATTAAATGTTTCTGCCTTTATGCTGTAGCTGATTATTTAATATATTCTAAAGGGAGAGGTTTGTGATAGTCTTTTTTTGTTTTGTTTTGTTTCTAAAGGGTTTGGTTGTTTTTTTTCCTTTTCTTCCTGAAACAGTGAAGTTATTTTTTAAAATTACAAGTTCTCTCAGATCCTTGTCCCCAAATGACCGATCAGCCTTAACAAGCAACCAGACTTGAAGAGCTGAATAACTTAGCAACAATGTAGAAACAGCCATCTGGGAAAGTCTTGTCAATTTTTCAGAACCAATGCAGGAATATTCTAGGCACATATATGAGAGAGGTTAAGGTGGCTTGGCTGATATTCTACATTTTGACATAGAGCTTGATGGCTGGTGTGAAGACTGAGTGTACCAGTTTGAGCTGTCACAGGGTTCCATCAAACAAGCGAATTTGTGAACATTTAAATTGTGGCAGAGAAAAAAACCCTACCATTTCCCCTTCCCCATATTTCTTTTTCTAGAACAAGCTTTCAATTATACTAGAAGATTTTTTTTTTTTTTTAATTGAGATTCCAGCCTAGAAAGAGAATGAGACAGCAAAGCAGGGCAGGGAGTGGCAATAGCTTTCAAAGCACATTTGAAAAAGCTGGAGATGAATCCTGGGCAGTACTCACATCCTGGTTGGACATCTCCCAGTAGGGCCTCTCTCCGTAGGACATCACCTCCCACATGACAATTCCGTAGCTCCACGCGTCGCTGGCTGAGGAGAACTTGCGGTAAGCGATGGCTTCGGGAGCAGTCCACCTGATGGGGATCTTTCCACCCTGGAAATAGGTGGAAAACTTGTCAAGATGATTAGGATACAGAATAACACATGTTTAAAAGAAAAGGAAAAAAAAAAAACAAAAAACAAAACCACAAGCCAACGACCCCTGGATTCTGAGATTCTATGTTCTGGCTTCCGTCAATTTGCCTTGTCAATTTGCTGGAAGTGGAAAGGAAGAAATATGCCTTTGTTATGGAATTTGAAAAAGATTTGATTTCATAAGTAGTCTAATTCACCAATACCTGCACTCTGTGAAAACAACCCAGTTCAAAGAGCAGAAAGAATTTGAGATGATTAATGTCTGTTCAGTCACATAAATAATCAGAACATGCATTTTCACTGAAAACATCCCAAGCCCTAAATTGCTAGTTCACTGACATTTAAGCTTTTTCCGTAAATGAAAGAGAAACATCTATTGCAAAATGGAATACTGAAAGCTCTTAATAAAATTGTATAATCAGGAAAGAAACTACAGGTGTTCTACACAAAGCATTACATTTGAGGATATCTTTTAATTTTTGTTGTGCCCTTTAAATATCCAGATAGAAAACAAACCAAGTGTGCTCCCAAATAGACATTTCCTTAGGATATTTAACAGTGTCATTCTGCAGCCTACAACTTAAAAACTAAGCTCTCCCACCAAAAAAAGTAAGAAATCAATCAACAAACCTAACTTACTGTTTATAAGACCACAGGATGCAGAATTTTTCTCTTACATTACTACTTTACACCACAAAATCTATCCTTATATTCTTTCATAAATGGTTTCTGTGTGAAAACTACTTTTCCATCTCAGAGAAAATAAAAAATGTATTTTCTCTCCAGGTACACTGCTCATTTCAAAAATATATTTTTTTTCTTTTCAAGAGTGTACATTTATTACCATTCTCAGCGAACTCTTTGGAGAGAGGAAAGCAGTACAGGGAAGGTGCCACTAGATGGTAGAAGGAGGCAGTCAGTAGAGCCAAGCTCAGCAGTTGATGCTTTCAACAAGCAGTAATAGATTCTGCACAGTGTTATAATTGTATTTCTGACTGAAACAAAAGAGGAAATGAACTAGAACATCCATTTGGCAATGAAGAGAGGCCACAGTTAAAAACAAGTATGTAAATCTCTGTTAATTTGCTTTGAATGTATAAAAAATTGTCTGAGAGTTGTTGAGGCCTGACTTTGGCTGGTTGAGAAGCTGTTTGTTCTACCAATAAATTGTTCAAAATCCAGGCTCTGTGTCTGTGAGGATGTGCCACTCAGCCAAGCTCTCCTTGCAGATGGAAAATGCATGACTAACATTTATATTGTGTGACAGTGGCCAAGATGTCCTTTGGACATTTTAACATTTTTTGTAGCTTTTTCAAAGCATTTTCTTCCTCACATGTGGTAAATCACTTACTGATTTAAGCACTAATAAGGGTTTTTTTTTTGTATTTTTGCCCAAGTACCTCCACTATCTGCCTTTTATTTATCCATTATCCTGGTAGTCAGATCACTCATCTGGCAGAGATGCAGAAGACTTTGTGCCTTACCTGCTGCCACCTGCCCTCACCAGCACTGCAGTGTGTGATGCTCTTGGTCCCCTCCTGCTACAGCTGTTTCACTTAAGAAGCAATAAAAATATTTTTGGGTATGTGAATGAAGAAACAGGGGGACAAAAGAGAGTTGTAACAGGATATTCTCCAAGGAAAGGCCAGGATGATTTCCTCTCTCTGCTCCAGGAAATATTTATTTATGCATTCTAAAGAAATTGGGTAAGAGCACTTGGTGTTTGATCTCACAGCCTGGTTTCAGTGGTCTTTTCATGGAATATGCAAGGCCCACCTTCCTGAGGTAGTGGAAAAATCAGCTATTCAATGCCATGAATGTGCACCTTACATTGGGATGTCCAACCAAAAGGATTTCTGAGAAACAGAAAGTTTTAGGGTCTAACTGCAGAGGATACTTCAGAAGTATCTCTTCACAGAGTTATAGGCCTTGTCCTTTTTACTAGATCAGGATTTGTTCTCTATTTCTAAAGATTTTATCACCAAACTTAGGCAATTTCATCCTCAGTTAGATTCCTGTTTGGGACAGTTTTATGAATCATTTATTATTTTTTGAATTTTAAGGTAATTCTTATGTTAATAATTAAATATCTACTTGAAAGTAAAACACAAATCTATATATGTGAATCAAAGGAATTTGGATATTTATAGATTTTACTTTTAATGTATATATTAACATAGTATAGATACCAGGGGAACTATCTTTTTTCTTAAGTCTCCTTTTGTATTCCCAAATTATACTCAAAAGTGAGGGCACTTCTTGAGTAGCGTTTGCAGCTAGATTCGTGACTCCTGGCTAAATAAAAATGAGCTTTAAAGAATCTGATCAGACTCTATAACTACCTTCATGACTGAGCTTCACCAACTGATCCCTTTTGGAGTGAAACAGTAGCGGCTCATTGAGTGTGAAAATGAGAATGAAGAACAGAATCTTAACAAAATTCAAGGCAGTTCATGTTCAAGGGCATAAGATGTGTTCACAGTTGTAAAATAAAACACTTTTGTGCTGGCTCTAAAAACCTCTAAAATTTTTACAGTGGATTAATCTCATGTATGAAGTTGTTATATTCATGAAAATGTGAATTTCAATACTTAATTATGGTTGCAGAATATATTTTTATGCAAAAAAAGTTGGTTTATTTATTTGAAAGCCATTCAAAAGGTGGAGATTGCAATATAAGTACCTTAAGGAACAGGTATGACTGAACAGTAGTAATAGCTGCTCATGCATAATAAAAGAACACATAAAGTGTAGAGTGGCTGAAAATATATTTCCAGTTTCTGATTAAAATAATAAACAGTGTTACTGATATTGGATATGCCTTTTTATATTTTAATCTAACTGGGGAAATAATAAATGTGATACTTACTGTTTACACAATGCCTCACCTTCAAATTAAGATAATTTATAAATCATTTACATTCTGCTGCTATAGCAATGAGATCTCTCAGAGCTGCCTGCATTGGAAACCTGTTTTGCTTTTAGGTTATTCTCTCTTTTTTTGGGGGGGGAGGGGTTGAGGAGGAGGGGCAGAATGGGTGTTAGGAAACAAATTGTTTTTCTGCTTCATCTCATACATTAATAATGATATCAGTGATAACCTAATTTTATTTTCACACAGTGAAATAACACTAACTCCACAGTTCAAATAATTAGAATTCAGCCTTTTTTCCCTGTATGCTGCCAGCTGAACAGTGCGCCCATCTCCTGATTTTTTTCGTGATTGTAATTTAATAACCAATTTTACCACACAGCATAAGAGTCCCCTTGGAATTATAATATTAGGCTCACATTGCTTAGCTTGTAGAACTGCTCTGAGATGAGCCCTTGAAATGAAATTTACCCCTTCAGCCACACCTACACACACACTGGCTTTCCCTGCAGAACTGGAAACAGCCACACATTTAAAGGCAGCACTGGAACTCCGTGGTGCAGAACACCTCATTCTTTACCTCAGGCCATGCATGAAAGAGAGACAGTCTTCACAAAGTGCCATCTCTGAGCTCACACCACCTTATGATGCTTATGATGTCTTGTGTGGCCACAGCTGCCTTTTTGCTTTCTCCAGTATGATTTTGTTTTTCTATTCTACATGTTAGACATCTCTTTAAAACCAGGAGGCATTAACAGTTCCTTTAATTAAAAATCTAACCATATTTCCAAACTCCAGCAGAACAATGTAGCTACAGCCCATTATTCTACCAAAAAAAGGTCAGGATGCATCAGCAAGCTCAAAATGTGTGATCTGAATAAACAAAGGAGGAAACCTTTTAGATGCCCAGAACTTCTGGCATGACCTTGTGCTGATTAAAGTGAGGAGTGGTAGCACTGAGAGCCTGAGGTACAAAACTGATGGGGAGGTGTGTGAGCTCCTACAGCCTGTGCACAGACAGCAGCACACAAACCCAGTGAGTGCATCAGGCTCACTGGGCCCCAGAGGTGTGAAAAATGCCTGTTTCTGTGGGAAAGCCCGTTCTGTATTTTCCTGGAATGAGCAACACTTCAGAGGGCCTGGCACAGCCCTGGCTGCAGTTCTCCTAAATGCTGAGGTGCAAACCCATCAGATGCAGATGTACAGGTATCTAGAACTGTCTAATTCTGGGAGAAAAGGTGCTGAACTGTGTGCAGTATTAGTCTGATCTGCACAGGAATTCCTGTGCATCTGTCACTAACTGCTCCTCCATGTGCGATGTCACTGAATTGTGCAATCACTTTCCAAGACACAAGTAGAATACCTGTCTTTTCCTTTACCCCAATGACAGAAACAGGGGAAAAAAAAAAGAACTTCAGAGTGAAGATACAAGACACAAGTAATGAAGGAGATTAGTTTTAAATATTGGATATAATTCATCATTCTGTACAAAAATCTTCTGCCACTTTACTAGAGTGATGGTTTTATTTGATGCTCAAATTTTTCATGTGCAATGCTACAAGTAGTCAGAATTTAACATCCTCAAATCATAATTTAGAACTATTCAGTACTATCAACAGTCTTCTGTTGTGCCTATTGAAAAGTGTCTATTGAAGTATCAGAGAAACTACATGGCAAGATAACAAAACTGCTCTGCAAAAGCATTTCAGAATTTGTGCTCATTATGCCCAATTCCAGTTAGTTCTACCAGTCTCATTTCCCTCCGAATTGAAATGAATAAACCCCACTGATTTTTAAAAAGACTTGAATTTGCTTTTTAATTTGCTGGGAAAATATTAATTTTCTTTCAAATGTCCTGATTAACAATGCTGAAGTTAAATATGTGGAACTTGATTTCCCCCTCTAAGTTAGCTATTCAAATTTTCGGAACAAGTTATTTATGGCTTTGAGAATATGTTAATTTTAGTGGCTGTTAACCCCTACACTGCACATCTATTTGTGTCTTCCAAAACAGGAAAGGCTCTTGATGGATGGAAGGAACCAGTACTGAAGATAATGGCAGAATTAAAGCAGACAAGATAGAATGTCAGTCCACAGATTATCAGAAACACTTCACATTAATCAGCAGAGGTGTATGAGGGTGCTTCTCCAAAATACTCCGCACCATCCTGTCATTTTGACTTCCTAAAGGCTATGAGTTGGATGGAATAGTGCTGCACATATATGCAAAACTCCAGCAAGGCAGATATATCCTACCCTGTCACCTTTTAGCTCAAAAATCAAAGAATTAAAATATTAAATTACTTTTCTAAAATTCAAAGAATTATGAAATCTGAAACACTCTCTAATACAGTGGAGATTCTCATTAGGACTGGCAGCAGCATCCATGTCCTTTGAAACAAAGCCCTTCAGCAGCTCCTTGCCTGCTCTGAGGCACTGATCCTACCTTGGGCTGAGAGATAGTAAGAAGGCTGATAAAAAGGCATAGTTCTAACCCTCAAAATCCACATAAGTGAAATGGCAGTGATTTTTTTTTTTTTGACCATTTACATCCATCCTGCCTTTATATTTTCTTGACAGGGCAATTTAAGGAACTTTCTATAGTGACAAAGAACTCCCAAATACAAGTGGTCGATACCATTGCCTTTTTGTGTAACTAACTGGATTATACATCTTTTCTTGTTAGACAGGATGCCTTTGTCTACAAGGTGCTCATTGAAAATAGATTGATTTTCTTCCAGAAATATTAGTTTTAAAATATTTGTTTAGTTTTTAAATGAATTCCAGGCCAGGCAGGTTCGTGAGGACTGGTGGTGTCTGAGAACCAGTCAAGTGTACAAAGACAGATTTTGTATTTTGTAAAACCTCTTTGAGACTGGTCTTTTGAAAGGTAATGATGAGACTGGAGGGGCCAAGGAGTATCATACTGTTTTAGAGAGTGGGACTTCACATTTCTTCAGGATTAAGAAGGCATTTTACAGTCTTGAGTGCTTGGATCTCGACCACAAAGAAACCCTTTCCTCTTCTGAAATTAAGTATTGGGAGCATGCATCTCTACCAAATCCAGTTTAGAAACTACAGCAGTATTTGACAGTAATGATAGGAAAAAAATGTCATTTTCCCTTGAAACTAATATTTCTGGCAAAGATCTATCTCTTTTCAAGAGCATCAATTTCAAGCTATCTGCCAGCTGTGTCAGCACAGCTCACATTACAGCCGTAACCAATTTCTTGAGAGTTACTTCTCCAGAGTCCTTCAATCTGCACATCCAGCCCATCCACTTTGCTTACACAAGGAGTCCTACCAAAGTCAATGGAAAAGGTGAAAAGGAATTTTTTTTTTTTTTTTTTAATTTTTTTTATTTTTTTTGTTCTGAGCTGCTTATTTGAAGGATGCCTTACGTTGCACAACTCTGCAACAAAGCAATTTACTGTGTGGTCCATTCTTCCAGCAGAACTGAGTTACCAAACACAAATATTTCTCTAAACTCAAGTAATTTAAGTTAAAAGCAAACAAACAAAAAAGAACTTACCAGGCACTATCTTTTCTTAAAAGCATCAAGGAAGGCTCATCTCTGAAATTATGCCCCTGCCTTGCCCAGGGCTTCATAAAGTATTTATTATTGGATCAAAAATAAACTGTTACCATGCACTGCCTGAACACTGGATGCTATTATCCATCATTAACGATTTCACAGCTAGTGATTTCCACATTCATATCTAGCTGACATGCACAGAAAACATCTCCCAGGTTTCAGGAATCAAGTGGCCTCTCTCTGCACTGCCATAATGCCCAGATCATTCATTCCTCTGCCCTGCCCCTGAACCCTGCCATAATTCCTTCCATGTCACACTATTTGAAGTGGTCACTAAAAACTCAGAAGCATTTGGGAACTTGGAAAGTGAGAACTGAAATGGATCTAAATGTAAAATGAACATCATATAGGCTACAGTACTGTCTCCAGTAAACATTTCCACATTCTATTCTTTGGGATGCTGTTCTAGTGAGAATATAGGAACCCAGATACTGAATTAACATACAGCTTGTTCTGGGATACATGAGATTTTATTTACCTAGGGCTTCTTCAAAATTCATTCCAGAAACAAGTTGGAAACAGCACAGAACTTAGGCTTTTCTTCTGAGAGCTGCAGTGCCACACATGGATGATGACCAGAATTATTATGAGGCTGAGCTACTCTGCAAGTATCAATGCTTTAGTTTGCATCCCAGCTGCATCAAAAATTGCAGAGGAGAATTAATATCTTAGTAACCAATGGATTACATTTTCTGCTCACATTTTCGTGAGGTCACTTCTCATTTTATCCTGAAGGAGTTTACTGGTTATTTAAGTTTCAGTCAATTCATGGATAAGTAGCTGGTCAAAAGACAGGAAACAAACAGTCAGAAAGAAAAGGTCAGTTTCTAGAGTGGCATTCCCCAGAGATCGATGCTCATGTCCTGCTGGCAGTGTATGTAGAATCTATAATACAGGATGAACTAGGAACATCTAAATTTTTTTAAAAAATCCAAAGGTATTCAGGGTAGTAAAGATGATGAGAATTTATGACTAAAATTTGCCAAAGACCCTCATGATACTGAATTGCAAATTGATAATACATCACAAAATTCGGTATTATAGTGATGCACACAGAATAAAATGATCCTAACTTTACATAACAAATAACATGACAGTACAATGCTGTCACAAGACAGATCTTGTAGTTAAAGGACAGAGTTGGCCCTATAACAGTATCAACCCTGCTCAAAAGCAGAGTAAAGGGAAAAATGGAACGAAATTGTAAAAATAATCAGGAAAATGAGAAAGCACAGAACTGTTGAAACCTAGGATATTCCTGCACATTGTTTACTGATCAGAGTCTTGATCCCTCATTCAAAAAGGACACATTGAAACTAACAGACAGAATAGATGATCAAAGGCACAGAATAAAATAAAGTAAAAATGGTCTATAAAACCCTGAATATAATGGATGAGATAATAGATGGAGAGATTAGGTCCAAGGTACTTCAAACATAAGTGGCAAGTAATAGATTTAAAAAAACATTAACAAACCCAATTTTTTAAAGACATATTGCTACAGGATGTCACATACTCTAAAAATTCAGACCTTTTCAAAAGTAACCAGGTAAACTTACAGGAGAAATATTTGTGAAGGGCATTACACATAAAGACCTGCCTCTGATTCAAAGGAGTCTTTGAGCCACAGACTGCTGAAAGCTCAATAACCTGAACTGACAATGCATCATGTGCTCAGCATGTGCACTTTCTTATTACAGAGAATCTGGAATTCCTCCTTGGAATCTCCTGTTTGTTTGTCTTTTGGATTCATGCTTCAGAGCTCACAAGCATTGCAGCTGTCTCAGGCCACTACTCTCTTCCCATCATCTCAGTTTGCAGGTGAAATAAAAACACATGGTTAACAGTGTCAGGAAAAAAAAAGTCAATGATGCACATCAACATCATTTTGGGAAAAAAGAAAGTGAAAAAAATTAAAAAGTTAATTTTAAAGGAAATCATCCTAAGTGAGGTATTCTTTGATGTGAAAGAGTATGACTGTAGATGGATATCTGAAGCATCACAAGTCATTTTTTGTTGTTGATTCTATGACTACATTCCTATGTCTCTACCATGTTTACAGATATCTTTTGTGACCAAAACTTTTGACAAAAGGAAATAAACAATTCTACTCTCAGTAAGGTTAGCAAAGGAGGAAGCACTGGGTACTAAGGAGAAGAATCTGGAAAAGTCCTGCCCAGAGAGTGGGGGCTGATCCCTGGATGATCATGTGGAAGTCTTATGTTTGCTCAAAAGAGACATGACACTATCTTGTAAAGACTTTAGTATCCTATCTTTCAGCAGCAATAAATAATTTCACTTAAGAGAAAAAAAAAAAAGGAATAAAAATATTCCAAGACTGCTGGGAATCATGAAATTTTCATGCATGTCTAAATCAGCCCATGCTGCATAAAAATATGGTTTATATATTGAAAGGGAGATGGAAGAACAGCTGCTGATGAAGGTGAAGCAGCTGAGTCCAGGGCCATGGATCAGGGAGCATGACAAGGACCAGGGATGTGTCAAGCACTGAGCACTGTGTCCTGCCTTCCCATCTGGGGACAGAGGGACACAGACAAGGAAGGCTGGCCAAGGGCAGGGTGGGCAGTGAGGCTCAGCAGAGGAGAGGATGGTAACAGCCATTGCTCCCACAATTGGCCAAAATGTTCCCCTGCTGGTTTTCCAAAGAAAAGTGCACGAGCCACAGCTGCACCCCCACCACGTCTGTCTGCCAGCTAAGCCCAGGCTGGGGGCCTGGAACCACTGGGAATTTAAAAAGCATGGATAGTGGGAAGGCAGGACAGGAAAGACTGGATCCAAGGCTAGATGCAGTCACCTCACCATGGTCTCTAGTGTCCCTTTTGGCACTGTCACCTGCTCACTAGCTGTCACTTTAGGAAATGCAGGTCTCCCACTGTCCTGTGTCTGCCAGTTCTCTGCAGAGATCTCAGGGACCACTGGGCCTCTACAAATATGCAGCTGATCCCTTGCTTATTTCCCATGTGTTTGATGAAAACCACTACCAAGCAAAGCAGAGAGTTCCCAGTATTTCTCCTGATGGAAGAGCTCAAGATGCTGCTGTACTTCTGGGCCAGGCAGCAGCTCAGTGGCCCACCAGGTTGCACAACTTCAGGCACAACACAAGTTGCCCAGCTGGCAAATATTTGGGCTACTGGGGAGACAGGTATAGGGATGTGGAAGACTTATGAGTAATTTGATATTGCATAAGGCAACAGGAACACGGGAGGGGTCTAAACTTTACCAGGGAAGTGGAAGAGCACAGCCAGAAGCTGGAGGTGTTGTGAAGGTGCCTGAGGAGATTCTCAGAAGATCAGAAGCAGTGCTATAGAGGTTGTAGAAGGCATCTTGAGAACCAGGGTAGCTGTGGCATGAAAATGCAGCTGATGTCTGTAACAGAGCACCAGGACACAGGGCTTCACTAAAATAAATAAATGAAATAAATTTTCCCTCTCCTTTGCCCTCGGAAGGTACCCCACAGATTCCCAGATTTTTCTGAGTAGAAAGGGACACACAAGGATCACGGAATCCAGCAGAAAGTGCAACACAGCATTGTCAGACTGCACAAAGATGAACTGTATCACCAAAAAAATGCCAAAGAAATTAACATACAAGAGTAGTTTTCAGTCCAGGCAAGGGCTGCTTCACAGCAAAGCTTCTCTGATGTCTCTATTTGGTGTAGTGGCAGTGTCCATAGATCACTGCAGTGTGGCAGTATGCAAATGGTTGAATAATAGGATAACCATCTGTTGGATGATGAATAGTTTGGCACAGGAATGTGGTCAAGCCTTCCTGCAGATGCCCACGTTCATCCAGATCTCTGCCAGCTGCCTGAGTAAAGGGCACTGAACATCAAGGTGGTTTCTGTGTCACTCTCATCTGCAACTCAGCAGAGCAAAGCCCTGAGTGATGAGTGTGAGGGCAGCTCCAGCCACACCAGTTGTGAGGCCATTTCATGTACTGGTGTTTATATTGGTGTAATGTTGGCTTACAGACACTGAGGATCTGCTTCTGGCCTTTACAACACAGACACTCCTTAGTACTGCACTTCCTAGGCTTTTGTACTTTTTCCTATATATTGACACATTTTAATTTAGGCTGCTTTTCAATTATAGCACTGGAATACCTTTTGTGCCATAAGTCAGTTGAATTAACACCTTGTAATCCCCAGATGGCATAACACTGAGTTTTTCTGATGGTGCATCATACTAAATCATCATCTGACTGATGATAATATAATGGGAATAACATATTAACATAATTTATCATTCCTGTACCTTGCTCAGGGGATATTTTACTTTATCATATAATATATTACTTGTCACTTCCGTGATGTATTATATTAAGACATCATCAGAAGGAAACATTTTGATGAAATTGTACTTGGATATCAAGGCCAGTTTTGATGGGGCTTGGAACAACCTGGGATAGTGGAAGGTTTCCCTGCCCAAGCAGGGGAGATTGAAACTACAAATCTTTAAGGTCCCTTCCAACCCAAACCATTCTGTGGTTCTATCACTATTGTCTGACATCAAACCTGCCACTGGTGCTAGACCAGCTGTGGTTTATCTTATAATGACACCCTCTAAGAAGTTGGAACCTTTGCATTACCTTCATAAGTTCACCACAAAGCTTCATCAAAGTAGCTAAAAATTGACTTTTTAGAGTATATCTACAAAAAAAAAAAAAAAAATACAGCATGTTTTTTTCACAAAAAAAAAAAAAAAAAAAAAAAAAAAAAAAAAAATCTACCTAGCTCAGAATCTTGAAAAACAAGGAGAGTTTTTAAAAATTATTATTTTTAATTTAGAAACGACAATTTAGCAGAGGTAGGTTGTCAAATGACAAAGCCTCTTAAAGCCCAAGTTTGCTGAGATACAGTCATTTAAAAAATGTTCAGCATTCAGGCACAGGTGCATGGCAGTCATGCTTACATGGAAACTTGCATAATATATGGGTGCAACTTCCACAGGAAGCATCTTTTTGTGCTAAAACATCATATGCACTGACAGTTTATTCTTTTTCAATCATCTGAGTTACATTTATATACTGAAAAATGAACATATGCATATGTGAATATAGAGACAGGAAATAGATTTTCAAATCTCTGGTGGACAAACAAACAAATGCATTGCAACAGGCAGCTCTAGCACAGCTGTTCCTGCAGCATCTGAAGGCAAACTCTTTCAGGTAATAGCATTGGGGAAGGCAGAATAAATCAAAAACATTCTGCAGAACTTACTGACATTTTAGGAAAATGAATTTTTCTACTCAGTCTCTAGATAATGAATAACCTACTTATTTGCTCCCACTTCAGTTCTGGATTATGACCTAGTATACTTAAGGAAATTAAAGCCAAGCAGTTTTGATATCAACTAAGTTATGGAATACTAATGCATGGTTTGGATTTCTTGTTGTTAAGGTCTTTTGTGTGAAGTGCTAAAGTTCAACTGTATCTTCAAAATCCATATCACTTGAAAAGTTAATAGAAGCAATGGACCAATTCTTTTTCATGTGTATTGCTTTTTGAAAAAAACCAACCCAGAGTGCTAATCAAGACAATACTTATTTTCATACTGACAGCAAAGTAGGGTGTATTTTATAACAAATGCATTCCTCAGTTTCTTGGTTTTGGTGTAGACTGGAAATTCCTGGAGCAGCCTGGTGAACATTCTCAGGAATTCCCAACAATCAGTAAAAATCTAGTGAAAGAACTGAAGGAAGATGTGAATCTTTCAGAGGATGGGGATCCTACATTCACCCAGTAAAACAGCTGTATTAGGGTGAAAAACCTTCAGGTAAACTCAGTGTCCAGTGATTTAACACCACCAAAAACAACACTGAAAAGAAGCCACAATCCCTTATCAGCAACTTCCAGAACACTGCTTGATTTATTCCAGGTACCAGAGAACTGACTAATTACAGCCTTAAGAATGTGCTCTGGGAAATTGTTACAGATCAGTCCTCTATCCTGAAACTTCCACACCTTCTGGAATACTCTCTGAGACTCTCCCCATGACTACACCATCAATATCTTTGGGCCATCTATTCTAACCAATGAAAGGTAGATGATGCTGCACTTTTGGCATAATGCAGCCTAATTTAAAAACAAAAACAAAAACCAAAACCATACAAAGTAATGTCCTCCATCCCCAATCACAGGAGTTAATAGAAGCAATGGACCAATTCTTTTTCATGTGTATTGCTTTTTGCAATATACACAGTGTTTCCATGGACTAATGCCATGGCATTTTATTACACATTTGATCTTTTTTAGTGCTTCAAAATCTTTCAGTTGTATAAGATTTTCAGCAGTGGAATACAGGCAATTGCTGCTTCATTAAAAATGTATAGCAAAAATAAGCATGAGTACACTTAAATAATTTTGTTTATTTTGGCATTTGAGGGTTGAAAAGCTCAGTGTTGAAAGTGCCTTCTTTAGATTCATGATAATCACAGCAAATGCACCATAAAAAAACCTTGAGTCAGATAAACAACCTTGTTTTTGTATTGTTGCTCAATTGTCTTCAATTCCCTAAGAGCCTATAAAGGTTCTTTTGGAGGTATGCTGACCAATAATGATTTTTCCAAGCACTGTAACCAAATCTGCAGAGTTGTTTTTCACGCTTCATGTTTTACATGCATTTCCAAAAACAAGAGGTGATTTTGCTGAAATGATTAAACATGAAAATGGTGCAGTAACACTGCTCAGCCATTTTGCTCCTCAGCATCTTTTACAGCTCCCATCTAACTACTCTCATGGCAACCCTCTGAAGAAGCTGCTGTCTCCATTCCACAGTGGGAAAACCAGAGACAGAAGCTGAGGACCATCAAATATTCTGAATGCCTGCAACTCCCACTGGCGATAACCGGATTTCTGGATGCTCCCTGTCACAGAAACCAGGCTGGAAATGATTTATAAGGGTAAAACTGCAAGGTAGAAGACCAAGAATCTCTGGAATAAAGTTCCAGCTTATGCAGGGTTCGTGGGCAGTGCCTTCATCTCACATGTGACTTATGACAGATTTTGTACTTAGAAAAATAGAACAAAATAATGGTCAACTGCTATGAATGCTTATGTGGACACCTTCCTCCTTTGCAGTGTGTTCTTTTCAGGAAAAAAAAAAATCCACATACAGATTTTAAAGAATGAAATAGTTATAGGGAAAGAAGAACCAGTTCTAATTTGATATGGAAAAATCACAATAATTTTCAGTATTCACCTAACCAGGAAAGGATAAACTATGTGACTCAAAGAAAAGGTATTACCTCCAACAATTCCACCTTGGAGCAATCTTTATCATGCTTACCAATCCTGCATTATATTCCACATGCAGTGGGGAAATACTGCTGAAGTTATTAAACCACAGAAACACATATAAATCTCTGGGCTGTTAAATAACGAATCATATTCACTATAATAAATCAAACCTTTCCTCAGTGAAACATTGTGTTTCATGTCCTAAAGTACAGCTGCGTTGATCTCTTACCTCTGATTTTGTAAACACTACAAAACCAGCAGGATGATATTCAAGCTCTAATATCACACAATCTGTTTTATTTTCTTTATCCAATTTAGCTCACAAGATCAGAAAGCAAGCTGATAATTTCTCTTTATCTGTTACTCAACTTGCATGGGAACTTTCATAATGAAAATTCAGATTCATATTTCAGGCTTGGGTTTGTTTTGAGTAGTGGTGTTGTATTTTTTTTTTTTCTCCTTTTCTATTAAGTCTTATTCTGTTACCATTAATTTGATTAAACATGCATCAGCACTATTAAACTGCAGGAGCAAAATGTTGGGTTTCTTGTGTTGCTTTGGGACTTGTCATCAAGCCAAACTCACAGATGTTCCAATGAACACACAGCATTTGGTCCATTTCTAGGATAAATATTGTAGTTTGCTTTATCCACACTGTCACGACCCTGGATCAGCAAGATCAGCTAAGTTCCCTCACCTACTCTGTACTTTTGATAAGCTGACACAAAACAGGAAGCTAAAGTGAAAGAGGCAAAATTAGGGAAAAGGAAAAAAAAAATCCATGTGATTTTCATGCCTCATCCCAGAAGACTTTCTTCTTTGAAGATTTGTGTATGATTTTCCCTGTGGTGACAAGATGCATATTTTCTTACAAACAACAAGGCAGGTAGATGACTTAGAAGCAGGAAAAAACTGTGAAATTATATTTAGTAGCTGGGTAGAAATGAGATGATTATGATGGCTTAGAAGTGCATGAATAACCCTCCCAGAATCCTCATGGGGTCTCACCAATTTCTGCTGTGCTCCTGAAAGATACTATAAAATCTTAGGAAGAAAGAAAATTGGGAATTGGTATTTTGAAGGACTCTGACACAAAGAAAACAACATGTGCCTACATGAAGGAATCACTCATGAGCAATGAACAGCTCGGTCCACAGAGATGTCAGCAACACAGCAACTGCAAATAGAAGTGTGTGATGCCAGTGAAACCTGCAGGAATGCTGAACAGCTGTTCACATGGGCTATAAAACTGGTGTTGCACAGCTAGCAGCAAGAGTTGTGTGCATATTAACTATGAAAAATAGCTTTTTCCCCAAAAAAGATTGATCAAAATACACATCTCTCTAATGCTTGGGTATAGGGAGTAAGGTTCCTCATCAATGCCTGTCCCACCCTAATCTCCCATGAAAAGAATTATGGCCCAGCTGGAAAAGGTTCACTGTATTTTGAACAATTACTTTGAGGGGGAATTTTTAAGAGACAAGTTTTTAAGGTTTTTTGTGGAAAGCACCGGTATTTCAGCACCATGATCACTCCAGCAGTTGCTGCTTCCCAAAGAAAGATAACTCAGAGTAAAATCACCCGTTCTGACAAGTGAGATGCCAGCAGTTTGTGGGGCCCAGCCTGTGCGTCTGCTGTAATTAAATTTGCACACAAATTGAAGCGTGCAATGTTGCTATTTCTCTTAATGGAACAGACCTTCTGGACAGAACTTTCAGAGCCTGAGGTAGTCATGTCTATTTGGATGAGTCTTTGGCATGCCACATCAATCTTTACTTAAAATTTTGTATGAGCTTTAGATATTTCTATTTTACTGCAGAGTCTAGCAAAGAACATCCCATCATGTACAGCTGACTAACACCAATACCTTTTGTTACTTGTTATGTCAGTCATGGAGCAATAATAGGTCTTTTTAGGACAGGAAAAAGGCAGCAATCCTGTAAGATGGATATTTTCATTTTTCATTGGGTTTTTAGGTGAAAGCCATGGGGCTCCAGGTTTCCTCCAGCTTTACTTCTGAGGCCCCTTTACTTGGGCTGCCACTGACTCTGCTCAGGGAGAGAGAGACACAGGAGAAGGGAAGATGTGGCAGGCAAGAGGCAGCCTCAAGGAGTTTGTGATGATCTGGCAGCCAAACCTTAGAGAGGAGAGGATTCCTAGAGGTGAGAAGGGGCTGGCATAATTCCTAAAGTCCCTGACTAAGCTTAACCTTCAAGCAAGATCTATAGTTTTTTTTCCAAAGTTCTGGCTGACTCAGGGTGCTGTCACAAGCCTTTTCTCCTCAATTTCTAATAGGGACTTAAAGCCCTGCTGAAATGAAAATATTTAACCATGAAACCTGGTATCCTCTGCATGTCAGAATGACCCTGTAGATGTTTCTGTCACCTACACATACCAATGGGATATTACTATTCTGTGGAGTTAGTTGTTGCCAAAAATATATACAAGCCCCCTCACTGTTCTCTCCTAATTAAGAAGCAGATGTTACTTATGGTTCTATTTCTCATGGAGGCCAATGTTCTGTATGCAACTGGAAAGAAAAAAAACCATTAAAACCTCAACAAATTACTGAACCTATGGATCCCAGCATATTTCTTTCAAGAAGAGTGTAGCAGATCTGCTAAACAAGTTATGAACATGACAGTTTCATGAACTTTTGGCATTTCCCATTTAGGAAAGACTGAAAAGAAAGTCTGCACACACAGTGTGCATTCATTTAATTGAATAATTTACAGTGTATTGTGGTGTGGGTTTTTTTTGCCTTTTATTCTATAAGCTGAGCAAATTTAAGAAGAAACACTATGCAATGAAATATATTCCTTTTGTTAGTCACACGTGTTAGGTGTGTCTTTCTATTTGTTCTCTTTTTTCTATACCTGCTTTTATTGTGACATTGCTGTACCATGAAAAAAACCATAAAATTTGATCAAGAGACAAAAGGAATCCCAGAAAGTTTTTCAATCTTTCTGATTAAAAAAAAAAAGAAAAAAAAAAAAAAAAAAAAAAAAAAAANNAAAAAAGAAAAAAAAGAAAGAAAGGAAAAAAAAAAGGCCTATCCAGGAAAGTTACTGCTCACAAGAAATCATCCATTTATATGGTAATAAAGCATGCCTTCCTGTTTTAGTGGAAATACCCAGCATCAGCCTGTCTCCAGCACAAAGGAATAAGGTGCAGAGATGAAATCTTGAGGAGCAGACAGGCAAATCCACAAGGCCAGGCTCACTACAAAAACATGAGCAGAAATGCTGTTCACTTACTCTAGTGCAAGTACAAGAGAAAGACAAGAGTTATTTCAATTAGCACATGGAATAAAGCCCCAGTTTAGCTGGTAATTCAATGCCTATCTCTGATCCTAAAGCCAAGAGAGACTGTGGCACTCCTGCTTCCATTCTTACCCAGAAGAGCTGGCTATAGGAATATTTTTTACAAGACATATCAAACTGGAAATTCTGCAAAACAAAATTTTAAGGTTACACGGTTGAGCACACAAAATTAATAGAAGACAGAATTAAATGTGTGTAATTACACAGTGTTAATCAGAGATGTTGGAATAGGGATCCTTGACTTCCCTGGATGATCTGTGAGGTGCTCTATTGACTTTCTCCTCTTTTTACAAATCCAAATGTTCACTGAGTAAATCTAGACCAGTATATGATATATTCTTTCAATTTAGAACAATACAACTGAATCACTGTTACTCAAGACAGATACACACATGCTCTCTCTCAACTCCTGGGAATACATTTTCATCCCTAATCAGTATTTGCACATTTGAAAAGTACCCTGAGTAAACCACAGCCCCAGCACAGGAGTTGTTTATTTTTAAAATGCATTTGAATTACTTCACTCCTGTAATGAACGATGCTAAAAGTTCTTACTGGGAAAAGATTAGTCAGAGAGCTGTTTCTGAGAAAATTACATCAAAAATCAGACCAAGGGAACATAGACCAAATTAAACTTTATATCAAGAACATTTACTTAAAGATGTTGCTGAACACATTATTTGGCAACTTGAATTAATTATTCTAGCTTGTTAGAGAAAAGACTGAAGAGATTCTCTTCACATTTGGTACTTTCAAGCCAACAATTTCATTAATAATTTGATGAAAAGTTTGGTGATCAATTCAGAGAAATGTGTTTAAGTACATTAAGCATAATACAGAAGTGACACTACAATGATTGTGCAAGGCTTACTCAGTGATACAGAATGAAACCAGTGCCAGGCTGATGGACATTCCACGCTTCTCCAGGAAAAACTGACTATGAACAGTGTGTCTGCCTATATATTTAATAAATAGTACTGCTCCTGTAATTCTGGGAGTGCATCAGCACTGAAAAGCCTTTCTGTGTTTAAAAATAAAATAAATTAACCTATAATCATGGCATTGCTAAAGAGGCTGAAATAAGAGGAATGACTAAGTGTGGTGGCTGACTTGCAGGATTTGGGCATGAAATTAATATTTTCTTGGAGTTCACTGTGTGTGTTACAATGATGAATTTAAGGGAGGTTGTGTAAAGAGAGGCAAATACTTCATAATTGTTGCCAGCTTCCTAATTTTGGAGAAATTGTTCTGGAATGTTTTTCTTAGGCTACAGCTGGTTGTTTACCAAGTGTTCTTTTGTACAGGCTGTACAGGTACAGTGGGAGAAAGAGCTGATGCTCTCAAGGTAATTGTTCATGCTGGATAACACCTTATCCACGTCCAGGAGTATTTATTTCAGGAGAAGCTTGGAAGATTTGGGAGTTATTCAGCCTGAGTAAGGATAAGCAAGCTTCCAAGTACATGTACAACACATTTATGATGAGATTTACCCTAGAGTTTTGTGTTTTTTTAATAAAGAGTAGGGTGACTGCATTTTTATTCAAAAGGGTTTACAGTAAGCCCTCAGGTGTGGATTTTCAAGAGTGAATTTAAATGAAAAGCAGAGCGCCTGATGGAAAAGGAAGGGATAGTTCCAGCTCCAGAGGAAGATATAACACAAGACACAATGGAAAGAGGAAACAGAGGAAGCACTAATAGACAATGCACTGAGAGTGGAGACAGAGGCAGGTAGAAATTAGAGTAGAAATGAAAGCACAGTGGTGTGGTGCTATCGGGAGGATAACAACTCTCATCTCAAAATGCACTTCAGCTTATTTTAGAAAAACAATGAAAAATCATAACAGTAGGCAGGGTCACATTACTAAGAAGGAAACAGAATCTTCCATGTGGATTCAAGTGTTTATATATCCTTCTTTATAGCCAAATATTACACATTTCTTTGTCAGGGCAATAATGCATGTTCATCTAATGCCCTTACTTGCAAACAGAACTATTTTGAGATCGTGGTGAATTTGAGTTTATTGATTCTGGTTGCCTCATCTGTTACTCCACAAATCTGACCCTGGTCCTCACTGAATGAATTTCTGACATTTGAACTGTGAACCAAAAGCCTCCACAGGACAGACAGCAATATGAACCTGTGAAATATTTTATAGGAGACAACAAAAAGCCATGAGGTTTCTAAAGTGAAAAGATTCTTTTTCTCCCCAAGCTCTCACAACTGAAAACAAAATTCTGCAGCTCTAGAGCAGAAAAAAGTGGAACAAGGAGTCCAGAATACAAAAGATAATTTCTTTTTCATGCAGTAATATACACAGTTACTGCACATAGATTTTGGAATTACTTTAAATATAATAAATATGAAGTTGTGCAGGTTGGTTGTTTTTTAATATTCTGTCAGTGAAGTTAATGTTAGGAGGCACAAGAATCTGCAACCCTTTAAGCTGATGAGGATGCAGCCACAGAGGGGCAGTCAAGGACAAGATACAAGATTTGCCTCTAGAGCACAAGGAGCAGATCAAATATTATAGATACTAAGGGCAAAATCCCACAGTGCTTAGTCAGGCAAAACTCCCATTGGCCTCAACAGGAGTTGTGCCTGAGTAAGTACTGAGCAAAGACTGTGATGTCTGACCTAGATTTATCAGAGTCACACCAATCTAACACGTTTTTCAGACAGAAGAGCACCCTGCCGCAATATTCCTGCGACATTCTGCTTAAAGGGAAAACCAGGAACTACAAACTGTGAATCATCCTCCCCTCCCTATACCCCCCTCATAATGAAGGGAAGAACTCACAGCTGGGCAAGAAGCTGCTGTCCTAAAAGTCTGACAAAGAGCAAGACTAAAAACGAATGCAAGGAGCTACAAGATTACCACTGCAAAGTTTTGAAAATCTGATAGATAAGGAAAGCGCACAACTGAGATTCCCACTGGCTTGTGTATGACTGAAAATAATCTAGCTTTCATTCCTGTAAGCAAACAGGCAACAGTGATAAAGTTCTTACTGTAATTCTCCTTTTGATTTAGGGCAAAGCACAATTCCTACATGGTCAGTGGAAATTCCTCTGGTTGATTTCACCGGGGATCCATTTAGGTGAATAACTAGGTCAGTCTTGTTCCCAAGTTAACATTTCTATTACAGAAATATGAAAGTAGATTAAGTTTATCACATATCTACCTTGCTTCAGAAACTTCCTTCTGTAATTACAGAATCCCATTTACAACAACTTTGATATCATGTACAGGAGAAATATTAGAATTAGTATCAAAGTGAGCAGAAAAATCTATCAGCATGTGAGACATGCATTTTTTTTTACTTCCTTCTTCTAGCTGAAGTGAATACTAAAACCTTAACTCAAGAGCAGTCAGGCCACAGGTTCCCCCAGGAGAGCAAAGGAGAGATGATGAAACAACAGTACTGCATATCTAGACACAAAACCAAAAATCATACTAGGCTAGAACTCACCCCTTTCATATTTCACTGGATCACCCTTTGCCAGATTCTTTATATAAAGAGTAGTTGAGCAATATGGAAAGATACTCCTCTTTTATCTGTGAACTCTTCCATCATTAATGTATCCTAAACCCTCCCAGATGTGCAATATTACGCAGGGAGAATAATTTAGTTTGGAAAACACCTCTAAGTTCATCAAGTCCACTCATTACCCCATCACCACCATGTTCATCGCTAAAACACATCCCTAAGTACCACATCTGCAGATCTTTTAAACACCTCCAGAGATGGTGACTCAACATATCCACAATGCTGTTATTTTCCCCAAAAAATTCCCACTTGCTCTCCTCACATAAGTAAAAGAAGAACAGGAATCTTAGTTTTTCCCAGCCTTGTGTTTTTAAGACTGGATATCAGAATTCCAGGCTAAAATCAATTAGGATCAAGTCCTTGCTAAATTAACAGAATTTGGTTTATGTGTTACCATCTATTTTCATGTAATAGGAACATAAATAGTGTCTCTGAAATTTTGATGCCTCTTTCTCATTTGATAAATTTCAAATCGATGACAGTCATTAAGAAACAGGTCTGGCCAGTCACATGCAAATACAATGTAGGGCAATTCCTCAGGAAGCTTCAGAAAATTCAGAAAAGCTTCCACCCCTTAAGAGACAGTGTAACCATATGTCAGATCTTTAGCACACAGGAATTCCCAATTCTGAAAAACAAACATCATTTCATCACAATCTAGAGCACTGTTGAGAATTTTCCGTCTCTTCCAGGGTCATAACTCTGTGCTCTCCAGTTGACACAGCAAGTTCAGAGCAACACACAGCAGGAGAAACATGAATGATCTACAGCAGCTGAAGACACAGGATGAGTCTCCTCCTCTCCAAGTCCTTCCATGTGAGCTTTGAAATATGCACCTGAACTGTGCCTGAACAACTGACTGCTTTTAAATAACCAAGTCCAACAAGTGGTTGATGGCTTTT